>JAODAL010018486.1:0-74627 GCA_025379985.1 Phyllomedusa bahiana
TTAAAAAAGCTCTAAAATCTCCTTAAAAAAAAAACCTGATTAGAGGCATTTTTTATAGGTATTTTGAAAATTGTGGAGCGTTTTTTTTTTTTTTTTTTTTTTTGAGGCGTTTAGGTGTCGAAAAAATGTCCCCACCAAATTGTTTCCAATGGGGATTTTACTTGCAGAAAATTCCCTTTAAGAATTGACAATGCATTTAAAATTTTATGCAGTAAAATTTCCAAAAATTTTCGCGGGAAAATTCGAATCACAGAAATGTTCCGAAATTAGGGGGAGAATACTTGTGTGAACATCCCCAAAAAAATGGCCTGCTCCATCAGGGATATTATGACTAGGATGGGGAATTTCTAAAAAAATTTCAATTCGGCACTTCGACAAATTTTCCACAAAATTCGTTCGTTCCAATTACTTTGGACGAATGCTTTAAAAAAAAAGCTTTTTTCCCAGGTGAAAAGAGCCTCAGGGTGCTGTAAAACGTTGTGCCATTTTAATAGAGAGGGGCTTGGTTTGGGTCTTCATACAATGTTTGGTTTAGTAGAAACGCAGATGACTCCCGCCGCTTTTAGAATGCTTCACTAAAAAAATTCCCTGGGCATTAAGAGGGCAAAACTGCCAAAAAACTGAAGCGGGAATGTACCCCATAATCAGCCAGCGAAACTGGAAAAAAGCAAGCTGAGAGCTCGGGTGGCAACATTTTGACAGAGTGTGGGGGGGTGCGGCGGCAGCCCGCGCTTAGGTCAACATGGCACAATGACATTTGGAGGTGGCAAAACAGGGGGAACCACAGAGTGGCAAAGACTGAGAGCGGAGGTCACGGGGGCAGCAGTGGGGTAGGCAGTGCACAAACTTCTGGAGGTGGCAAAAAGGGGGAAGTCACAGAGGGGGCCAATGATGAGAGCGGAGGTCACGGCGGCAGCACATGAGGTAGGCATGGCACAATGCACAGTGTGGGGACAGGGGCAGCAGCCACAGCAGCAGCATGAGGCAGACAGTGGAAAATGACAGGTGTTGAGGGGGTGGCTACCACCCCGGTAATTGGGCGGTAGGCAATAGAGAAACTGGCAGCAGTTTTGGTGCATCAGGCGGGTGGCGGCATAGAATAGTGGTGAGGCAGGTGTTTGAACCCGAAGAGCCTAAGGCATTGGTGTGTGGAAATCCTGGCGATCCACGCCTGTTCATCTTGACAAGGTCAGCTTCCACATTTCCCGGGGGACAAGCGGGTCCCGGGGGGTAAGGTGGCCCCCGCCCCCCATGAACACCCACTCGGGATCCCACACTATGGGGGGGGGAAAATTTTTCCCCACTGCAAATCGGCAAGTTCGCCACACACCCCATTTGGCTGCCCTTAGTCCAGCGGATTTTCTAATGGGTGGCAGAGTGCGCCCAAATAGGCCAATTGTTGGTTCAGGGACTGCTCCAGGTCCTGCTGCGCTGGCGACTGCCCTCCTCATGGGGGGTGAGGAATCTCTTTAGTGACTCCAACTTGGTTACTACTGATGGAGCTGGGATCTCCTACCCCCCCCCCTTCCCCCCGCAGCCCCCGGAGTATACTAAGCGCTGAGGAACCCCCCGGTCAGACCTGTCAAGGGGGGACGATGCGCACATTGGACGGCCAACGATTAGGAGGATTTCCCTAATATTTGAGTTTTCTTCCCTCCAATACTGGGAAAACTCCCCTTTTGGACCGGTGCGGGGTCCAATAGGGTGGGAGCCAGAAGTCATCCCCCCTGGGATGCTGACTATTCGGTGTCATAGCCCGGGAAATAAGATGCGCGGGCCCTCTGCACAAAATGCTCCCAGGGGGTTCCCTCCCTTTCCGTGTATATGCCACGGTGCTTGGGGGGGGAAACTGCCTTCTTCCTCACTCCTCCACCTCCCCAGCTACTCCTGCTCCTCCTCTCTTGTCACCTGGGGTTAAAAAATCCACCCCCATTTCCCCAAAGAAAGGGTTCTCCCCAAATTTTCCCTTTCCTCCTCCCCCTTTTCTTTTCAGTCCCCCCCGGGGACCATGGGGGCCACGAGTTGTAGTCGCCCGTCTCCGGGCCCCCTGCCCAACAGTTTTTTTCACATTCTTTTCCCGGGGACAGTTTGGGAATAAACGTTTTTCATCCCGTAGTCCTGGCGACTGCCAAAATTTTCTCGGCCTCCTCAAGGGGCCCCCCAACAAACGGGGTGTCACGCAGGGAGTTTGGCCACTGGCTGACATAAAATTTTAAAAAGGGGGGATACTTCTGTTGCCTGGACCCATAAAAAATCTTTACTGGTTTTCCCTTGTTCATACAGTCCCCAACATGTGCGGGGTGGAATTCCAGCGGGGGGAAACATCGCAAAATCAGAGTTTTGGGGGGGGCCCCGTTCGGGCCGCTGAAACCCCTCGGGGAGGGGCCCGGGCTTTGTAGAATGGTTTTAAAAGTGAAATGCACAGTTTCCTGGCCATTTTCGAATGTTCGGGAAGATCGGGGGAAAGACTTCGGGAAACCCTTTTCGAAACCCCAAGATTAACACGTGCGCCATGCGGGGCCATGGACATCCCTCCTGGGTTGCACCGGGGACCCCCATGTTCCTCCCATTGCCGTCCACCAGGGGGGTTCCCCGTTTTGCAGTTGGGCGGAAAAAAGGCCAACATCGATTTCTTGCTGCATAAACGGGGAAAGGCAGTTCCCCCCCTTTTGTGTGACTTTGTTCGCCGAGGAAAGCCAGGGGGTGAAACTGGTGACCCCCCTGTCCCCTTTACCAGGGTGGTATGAGGGGAGCATTTTTTTGGAAAGGCTGAATGGTGGGGGGGAGGAAGGAGGGGGGGAGGACTTTGGGTGCGGGGAGCTCCCGTTGAAAACGTGGGGGAGAAAGCGGGTTTTCCTGCCCCAAGTTTTTTGGTGTGCCTGGGCTGGAAGCAAAATTTAAACCCAGTGGGCCATAAAGGACATGTACGGGCCCTACCGTATTACAGCTCCAGACGACCGGCTGCCTGCACCTTGGAACAAAAAACCCAAAGCTCAAGGAAAATGACCCACCCTTTTGTTCTTCTTTTATGAAGTGCTGGGTACTGCCTTTTTTGGGAAAAAAAATTACGGCTTGGGGAAATCTTTCCCCTCGGGCTCGGCACAACCATTAGTTCTCTGAACGGTTTTCAGAAATCCCCCATTTTTGGAAAGGGCGGGCTGCAGTACCAACAAATTGGAAAAGGAACACGGTCAGCTGGGCCCGCACCTTAGGATTGGGTTGGGGCCCATAATGTTGTCTCTTTGCAATCGCCTCGTGAACAAAAACTGGCGCCAAAAGAGTAGCGAGGGGCAGGGGCAAACTGGACCGGGAGATGATGTCAAAAAGAAACAGCCCCTTCTGCAGAGGTGGTGGAGCCCCTTTACTGGCTGCAAAAGGCCCTGCGTGCCCTGGGGACTGCTGCTGCTGTTTGCGGGGGCGGGAGGATTTAAACCCCCACATCTGAGCCACTTTTTTCCAGGCCACCGGATGGTGCGCTGCATGTGGTTTAAGCAGGGCCCTTTGGGGGGGCCAACTTACTCCCTGGCCCGCTTCCTTTCTGTTTAAAATTCTTCATTACCCAAAATTCGGGTTTTTTCCCGGGGTTTTTTAGCAAAGAACTGCCCACACCGCCCGGGTATCGGTTTTTTCCGGCCCCAAAGCTCCCCAATGTGGACTACTGCCGCCGGGGTGCCTCGCTTTAGCCCCTGTCTGCACTTTTTGGGGCCCGCGAAAACGTGTTTTTTAACCCCCTGGCCCCCCCCCCCCCCTTGGCTCCCGAACCCTCACACCCGCTGCTATCCTTCTGAAATCATGGCCAAAAAGACCCACTTGCTGGCTGCGCTTTCTTGCCTGACGGGGCAAGCTGACGCCCCCCTTTCCTGATATGAAAGCCCTTGCCTCACCCCGGGTCCCCAAATGGCTTCGGCTACCCTCATCATCTATTTGTGGGTTTTATGTTTACTGCCCGCCCCATCAACCCGGGTTTTGGGTTTTCCGAGGCTGCCTCTCACAAACCCTGACCTCCCCTGGGCCCCTTCCACATCTATACTTTGCCCCCTTCTGCAAGAAGCAGGGGGAAAATTGGCCCCATTTCTTCCTGCCCCAAATAGCTGCTGACCCCTCCTCAAATTGTTTCTTTCCCCGCTTTATTTGTGCGCTGAGCCCAGCCCCATAGTAGATCTCGGCTGAGGGAAAACCCGGGTGGGACAAGGGGGGGCTTGGGGGACAGGTAGGGCCGTGACCCGCTCCCGGGGCCCTTTCCAACTAAGGGTTGTGTTGAGGTTCCCAACCCACTCTTTTGGGGGGGTTGTCAGATGTCTTGGGGGGAAAAAGGGTGGAAACCCAGTAACCAATTTAAAAACCCCTTTGGGGTGCTGAACCAAAAACAAAGGGGCTAAATGACGCGGCTTTGTGGCCTCACCCCGGGGTGACCCCTGCTGCGAGTCCCCTTTTCTGTGCTGCGGCCTGGGCCTGTTTTCCCGGAATTTTTTGTCCACTGCCACTCGGGAGTGCAAAGCCCGCCCCCCCTCCTTTTGTCCCGCATTTCTGTTTGTTTTTAAAAAGTACAGACACTGTTTGATGATGATTTCTGTATTGATTAAAAATACACCCCGTTTTTTTAATCCAAAATGAACCCAAATTTAAAAAGCTTGGTTTAAACCCGTTTGGGTATAAATTGCCTCCCACAAATGGCCAGGGAAAAAAATTTTCTTGTATGTTTTTTCTTTTAAAACACTGTGGGTTTTACTTAAATGTAAAAGCACAAAAAAGGCCCTTAAAAAAACCCTTTGGACAAATTAGGCTACGGAAAAATGTTTATTTTTTGGGGGTTGAAAAAAATGGGTTTTTTGGGGGCGCACACCAGCAAAACAACGTTTAAAAAAACCCCCGGATGTAAATTGTGCCAAGAATTGAGCCCCACAAACAGTAGCTTTTTTAGCGTGTTACAATTGCGTGTTTTTCGCCACACAACAGAAAAATACAGTTGTAATTTAAACCTTTTCTTGTGAATTAGGCTACAGGAAAATTTTTTATATTTTGGCCCTTGAAAAAGACTGGGTTTTTTTGGGGGGCAGCACACCAAACAAAAAAAAAGCTTAATTAACCCCCCGGGAATGTAAAAAATTGTGCAAAAAGAATTGACAGCCAAAAATGAAGTGGGTATTTTGTGTGTAAAAACGCGTTTCTTTTAAAAGAATACAAAAGGGAAATTGGGTTAGGATTTTTCCCAAACTTGTATATTGGGAAAGTTAAACAGCTGCAGTGGACGCACCCCTGGATTTCAGATCCAAACCCCAAAAAAAAAAAAAAATAGAAAAAATTAAAAAGAACAAATCTCTGAGACAAGCTGGACACCCCACAGAAAACCGCCCATATAAAAAACATATAAAAAAATTCCCTTTAAGGGAAGAGCTTATCAGCCCCCGGGAGCACCCTTTCCCCCCATCAGTTTCAGTGAGAGGGAAATTGGGGACTCCCGGCGTCGCGCCCCAAATTATATAGTGCCCGGGGACATCAAGAATCCCGCCGGGTCTCCCGATTGGGCTTCACCCTGCAAATGTCATGCGGCATGCCCTTCTTCCCCCCAAGTGCTTTGCCCCATGTAGCGCCATGTTTCTCGCAGCCATTTTTTCAACAAAAGCAAAATTTGTTCACCCGAAGCACCCCCCAAATTCGACTTCGTTCCGAACCTAAGTTTTTTGAAATTTTTTAAAACGGGAAATTTCCCCTTCGTTAGAATCGATTCGCCCATCTCTTATTATGACGTAAATATACATTAAATGTCGGTCAGGGGTTACAGGGTTGGAATGGTTTAATGTTAATAAATCTTAACACAGTCTCAAAACAATGACAACACTGCACAGAGACAAAAAAACAAAAAAACAAACAGATAGGCTGACTCCACACAGCGTATTTTACCTCTGGAAGGCCTCGTTCACACGGCTTATTTCAGAACGGATTTGCCACCGTATTTACGATCGTAAATCCGTTCCGAAATCAGTTTGAAATAAGTTGCAGGCCATTTAATATTGGTCTTAATGGAAAATACGTGTCGTCGTTCAGACGACATGTGCCGTTCCGTGCCGCGGATTTGCGGCCGCAAAACGGCCGGAAAAACAATGTGCATGTCAATTATTGGGCCGGATTTTGCAACGGATTTACCACATATACTGAATGGGGATTGTAAATCCGTCGCGAAATACGTGCCACTCTAAGTGACACTTATTTCCAACTGATTTCGGAACGTATTTACGATCGCCAATCCGACGTAAATACGTTCTAAAATAAGCCGTGTGAACATAGCCGAAGCATACTCCATGTAATCTGCAGCAGGAATCTTTTTTTTGCTGGTGTTTCAATAACATTTTCCCTATTAGCACTACTCGAGGAGTGCCGTGGATTATCTTTTTACTGGGCTTTAGCCGTTTGGCTTTCCACTGAGCACCCATACAGTCCCATAGGTGTGTGGCACCATTCTATATACAACACATTTATACACAAATCTGCACACACTCACGCAAACCCACACTGTACACTAACCTGCACACTTCAGGAGGGTCAGGACACATACGAGCTGTTCCTATGATGGGACTGATAACATCTGCTGGGGAGGAGGGGCACAGCACAGAGAGTGAGAAGCTTCCAGCACAGTTATCAGGGCAGAGGACACACATACTTTGGCAGGTAGCCTGTGGGACGGAAGTCTCCCTTTCGCTGGGCTGCGTGTCCCTCTGAAGCTCTCACTGACATTCATTCTCCCCAACGCATATTTGCCGTCAGTTCTTTCCCCGGGCACGTATGGTGCACTGTGGGAAAGAACATTTAATTAAACCTTTCAATGAAAGCTATGACTGACCGTATTCTCGGCCCGTACTTCAGGCCTATTGAAGCGCAATTACGCACCAAGGTACGGAGCGAGAATACACCGTGTGAATATATCCTTAGGCTATGTTCACACGGCTGATTTTGGGATGGATTTCGTTCCATATTGCACGCCGTACTGTGCAGTCCCAGACATTATGGTAATCCACATTTCTCATAGAGAACTGTGGATTCCGTCTCCCCTCCCCGCTCGCGAAATACGGCGAGCGGGGAGAAAGTGACATGCACATTATCCAGGTGGGATACGCGCTGCGGATAACAAAAGTCTATTGGGCCGGCGGGTTGCACGCCCTCCCCCTCCCCATACACACGCCATAATTGCGGGCAAAAATCAGTCCAGCAATTACGGAAATGATTCAACCGTGTGAACTTTAGCCTTACAATCAGGGGACCTCACCACTGTATGCTTTCTCTTACTGATGCTCCTTGACTAAACTTCCACCAATCCCAGTGTTTTCCTCCACCAGAGTCCCTACCTTACTGGTTGCAGCCCCCTACTCTGGTGCCATCTAGGGGCAGCTTTGCTAACTGCTGGTTGTAGCCTTACATGACCAGTTTTAAAAGTTAGCAAATATGCCTTAAACACATTTAAGTGTTATTTGAATCGGGCCCAAATCATCTCAGGACAATTTTAATACATTTTTAAAGTGATCAAAGCTTCATTTGGTGTGAGAATTTGCAGCTTTAGAAAAGATATACAGTGCAGATACGACCAGAAACATATTAAGAAATGAATCTGCTCAGAAGATGCATAGTATTATACAGGTGAAGATTCATTATAACATTTAGGTTACTAATGTATCATTTGCTTGGTTCTCTTGTCTGTACACTACACAACTTGTAAAGTCAGCAGAAGTTTTACAAAACCATTAGATGAAGCACAGGTTTGAAACCCTTCTGCTGCTATTTACAGATGGTTATCCTGATTTTTAACACGTTTGCATCCAGAAAATGGGGCAGATGTGCTCTATGCAGGTTTATACGTCGTGTATTGAGTTCTATTGGAGCCATGATAGTTAAAAGGTAGGGAGCAAGCCTAGTGGTGATTTTAAGTGAGAATTTTAGGTTTTAAAAGGAAGCTGTCACCAGGAATATGTTGCCATCTTAGGGCTTGTCCCCATGGCACAGGTTTTCAGTCGGATTTATAGACTGTTTTCGGATTTTAAAGCTGTCTGTAAATCGACTGTCAAACTTTTACATTAAGTGAAATAGAAAATCTGTTCAGCAGTCCACACTGCACGGATTTTCCACCGGACATTTTTTCATACTGCCGGTGGTCCGAAAAACTTAGAACATGTTCATTTTTCTGCCCAGTTTTTGGGCAGAACATGATCATGTGAGTGCGAAGGGGGAGGGCTTGAATCCGCAAACCGTGGAGATAAGCCGTCCTCCTGCGTGACAAAAAAAGACCAAATACTGGTCGGGATTTCCCAATCGGTATTTGGTCTCTCCCGTGTAAAAGCACCGGTATTATGATGTAAATGTGCGTTAAATGTCAGTAAGGGGCTCTAAAGCATCCAAGCAAGAAAAGCTTTTTTAAAAATGAATAGAGTCCAAATTAAGATAAGAGAAACTGTCTGCAGTGTACACTGAGCAGAATATAAAAACCGATGTATTATTCTATACAGTGCACAATCTAGCCTTGAACATGGTCCTGCGAAACCCACTAGAACACAAAGTGTGACATCTGCAAAGTAATATTTCAACAGTAAACTGTTAATAATAAAGCTATTGCAATGCAATGTCTGCAATACAATATCCAGTATTCTTTAAAGAGCTTGTCTGTGTTCGCCCGCGGGGGCCCCCCCTCCCCACCATCCACACCCCCCAACCTCCCCCGCTCCCCCACGTGACTTTACAGCGGTTTGATTTCTCCTTTTAAAATTCTCTACCCAACTACCTAAAAATCTTCACATCTCTGATCTAACTGAGTTCTAAGGATCACAGCTAAAAGTAGAGCTGTGTCTGTGAACAAATAGAATAATTTCGCTGAGCTGTTTGGACAGAGGCAGAGCGCACGTCCTACTGCTTGGAGACTCTCACAGACACTGATCAGTACCAGGAAGGGCTGTGCTATGTAAAACGAGGTCATGTGATTTTTCCAGCCAATCGCAACCATACACATCACAGTCATGACGTCGCACACACATCTCACCCTGCTCTATTCTTAACCTAAATTATCGCGTGATCTAAAAAATCCGATCAACATAAATACCATGCCGATTTCAACTTTGTCGATAATAATCGCTCAACACTATAGCTGAACTTAAAGGGGTTTTATCGCTACAAAGATAATGTCTCAGATTATGGGGACAGTAAAAATAAGCACTTTTGTAATTGGTTTGCATTACCTCTGTCACTTGGTTTAGCAGATACGAGCTTTTCTGTAAATCTGTATTCTGTTTCTGCTGCTAATGGTCGGGACACGCCCCTTGGCCGGATCCAGCCCCTAGACACGCCCCCTGCACTGTGATTGGCTGGATGACATTTCATTCAGCCCCCAGACCGGAACGCCCCGGCCACGCACCCCTGCGCTGTGATTGGCTGCCTCCACACTGTATTTCTCCCCTCTGAGCTGTTAAAATTGTTAGTGAAACAAAGGTCTGCTGGCTGTAATCTCATTTCCCAGCTCTAGGGTGAACGATCTGGGCAATTACTGGCTGTTTAAGTCACAGATCCCCTCATATAACAGAGTCTTATAGAGTCTTCTGCCTGTTTACAGTTGATGTCACAGTTCTTCAGTGAGGAGAGACACGCCTGCTGGGAGGAGAGATACGCCCCTGGTTTTCAAATTCAACCTCAGAGAATCAGCTAAAGAGCACGAACAGTGTAAACGATAAAACTCCTTTAATGTTCAAATAAAAAAAAAGTGTAAGAAAGAAATTTTAAAACGTTCAAATCACCTCCCATTTTGCCATTTTACAGATAAAGTTACACATAATTTTTATTGCCGCTTCCAAAAAAGTCTGATCTATTAAAACATAACATAATTGATCCCATACGCTGAACACCGTAGAAGATAAAAAAAATTCCAAACTCCAAATCTGCATGATTTTTTGGTCAGTTCAGGTCCCTTAAAAATTGGAATAAAAGTGGTCAAAAAAGTTGCATCTATCCCAAAATGGTTCTTGCCTTGTGGGTTTCAGGACATTAACCAGTGGGGAGGCTGAGCTTAAAATCCTTGTCTCCCTTCCTTCACCCACTTTTTCCCCACCCTTGGTTTAACTAAGGGGCTTTGCAGGGGGATCACTTCGCCACCCCACCCCACCCCCCCGCACAGTCGCCGGTTGTTAGCGGCTAATTGCAGCTAACACCTGGCTGTGTCGCCCGCCCGTGCTGTTTAACCCCCTGCAAAGATGGCCGTGGCGTCTAAATGAATGAAGAGCGGTGCCACGCACCGTTCTTCCCAGCGATCGCCATCCCCGCAGCATAGCTGCGGCAATCCGATGCCATATCCTCATTTGCCCCACTTCAGGCTACAGGCAGGAAGTGGGGAAACTGCCATCTTTGTACAGTCAAATGCATTGTCTATGCAATGCATTAGACTGTATTTATGGTCGCACCCCCTAGTGGTAAAGCACCATAGGGAACTCAATGTAAAAAAAAAAGAAAGAAAGTCCAAAAAAAAAGTATTAAAAGTTCAAATCACCCCCCTTTTCCCCATTTTACAAATAAAAACAATAAAAAAAGTTACACATATTTGTTAACTTTTCACGTCCAAAAAAGTCCAATCTATAAAAATATAACATAATTATCCAGTACGCTGAACACTGTAGGAGAAAAAAAAAAAAAAAAACTCCAAACGCCAAAATTGCGTTTTTTGGTAATTTTAAGTCACTTAAAAATTGGAATAAAAGTGATCAAACAATTTGCATACATTCCAAACTGCTAGCAATAAAAAGTGCACTTCAGCCCGCAAAAAATGCACCCTCACTGACATCCGTAGGTGTTCGTACAAAAAAGTTATCGGTCACACAAATGGCACCATGGTGCAAATTACAGAAATAGAACATTTTTGGAATTTTTTTTACGCAAACGACACGTCCAAAAAAAGTGTTAACAAGGGTTGGACTACCCTATTGATAAATATTCGTGGTTTTTTAAAAATACACTAGAAAATTAACAAACCCCACAAACAAAACCACTAAACAATCTATAGATAAAACTAACCTTTAATATATCTTTGTTAAAAAGACATTAATCTACTCTATCCCTAATAATCCCTAGACCTAACTATCTAAACCTAACCAGGAAAAATGGGGTAATCGCCCCAATAAGGGCGTCCCCACCAGGAACCTACCCCTCTCTATATACTCCCTATTCTGTTAACGGCCACAAAAGGGGGGACCCTAAAAAAGGGGATCACAAGATAGAGTATACAAATTGTATGAGGGATGGTTTAGATCCGCAAGGGATAATCTATTAGGACCACTATTAACTCACAGGTATTTAGAATACACACACACATTATATATATATATATATATATATATATATATATATATATATATATATATATATATATATATATATATATATAGTAGCGCCTCACCTTCGTCCAGCCGCCATCTTGGACAGTCTCAGGGGGTCTTTAGCTCGGGGAATCGCCGCTTTGGTAAGCGGAATGGCACAAACTTACTCCAACGCCAAGGAAGCAGTGTTAAACTGGCCTCAACCAGCTTTATTAAGGCACAACAGAAATAAACACTACAAACAAAACCCTCAGGCCGTCTGGCCACTAGCTAAACAATGTTAGCTTCCCTCTCTAATCGGTGGTCTGGACCTCCTGTCCAGTTCCCACCAACACTGTACAGTCCCTGTAAACTCTAGGCTGTCCTCAAGCCTCTGGGGGGCCAGAGCTCTCTCCT
This sequence comes from Phyllomedusa bahiana, assembly GCA_025379985.1. Lineage (NCBI taxonomy): Eukaryota > Metazoa > Chordata > Amphibia > Anura > Hylidae > Phyllomedusa > Phyllomedusa bahiana. The sequence continues at coordinate 11,733 of JAODAL010018486.1, forward strand.
TAGCCCTGCTGCTCCAACATCCAGGTAACAGACCACGCCCCCCGATAACCTGTAGTAGGAGGCCTCTTATAGCCCTACAGGGATTGGCCCAAAACCTGGACTGGAACGTGTGGACGGCCTCCCACCAAAAGCTACGACCGTCCCGGGAAAGGAGACCCATACCTGGCTGCGAGGCAGCCATTCTAGCTACCTGTGTCAGCAACTTATTGTTACTGACACCAGCAAGTCTCCTTCCCCCACCGTACCCAGACATTCGGTGGCACGTTTGCAGCAGGTACCCTGCTGAATTCCACCTAGTGGCAGAGACCTGTAACTGCACATGGTCACTAGGCCACAATTATATTATAATAATATATTATATATATATATATATATATATACATATATATATATATATATATATTTTATACCAAATATGTCATAAATAGATATAAACCTGGGTATACCTCTACCACCAACAATTTGCAGCAGAAGCACCTGGGAATTATCATACCGCCGAAAAAAATACTGATCGACATTGCTAGGTGAATGCCAAATGATACTACTTGTGTGTCCTGATAATACTGATATTGTCGTCTCTCACGGTCCCCTGTATAGTAGAAAGGACACCTATACAGTCTCCTCTGCTGGTTAAATAGTAAATGGACTTACCATTGATTACACACCGGCTCTCCACACTTCTGGACGCCACACGCAGCAAAAACCCGCCAAACAACTCCGTGCCTTGATCCTCCGCTGATTCGCTGGGAATCCCGAGAGTCGCACATGCGCACTCTTCTCCACCACCCAGCAGTCTTGTCAGATGGATAAGGGCTGAACGCGCATGTTCTCTGTCCACATATCATAACAGACAGAAACCCAATGTTGAACCCCAACCTGTGTATAATAAAAACCTTGGCATATATAGTGTTATTTATCCACGGGTCTGCTGTAACATATTCAAACGTAGCCCATATCCTGATAAGCTAAAGGGGACCCCATACTAAAACCATACAATACTCCATACATTCACCATCATGTTCATCCAAGGTCTCTCCCAGCAGATGCTGGTACTCTAGGGAAATATATAACACATATAATATAATAAAAATAAAAAAAAAACTATTGTAAGATAATTATATTGTCCCGTAATTTGTTGATATTACTCAGATAAATGCAGTAAATGACAGTTTCATTCATTCCTCCTAGTTTCAATGTTTTTAACCGAGAGATCCAGAAGGTCTCCCTCTGCAGAATCTCTCTTTCATAATCACCCATCCTTGGGTTTGGTTTCACCACTTCGAGAACCGAGAAGAAGAGCCCATCGTATCACCACCATGCATCTCCACCATATGCCTCGCTACCGGAGTGTACTATGCATGATCAATATCACCAATATGTTCAAGTACTCTTCTTCTCAGCTTTCTAGATGTCTTTCCCACATATGTAAGTGGACATGGACAATAGTAAATCACCCCCTTTGTTTTGCAGTTTGCAAATGCTGTCAGTTTCACCATCTTTCCATCCTGACCCAGAAATCCTTTGCTAAGGTTAATATATTTGCAAGCTTTGCAGGTACCACATTTATACATGCCACAAATAGGTGTACCCAACCATGATCTTGTTGGTTGAGGAGGGACAAAGTGGCTATGAACCAACTTGTCCCTTAGATTCTTCCCCCTCCTATAGGTTATCACGGGGTAAGGGCCAATCAGATCCGCCACATCTGGATCCTGCAATAGTATTGGCCAGAATGTTCTCAGAATTCCTCTCATCTCCTCAGAGGCCATATCAAATATTTCAATAATTCTCAACTTATTAGGTGTAGTTCTCATTCTCGTCTCCAACAATGAGCTACGATCCGTTGCAAGAGCATCTTGATAGGCTCCCTTAAGAATAGACCTAGGGTATCCCCTCTCTAAAAATCTTCCCATTAGACCATCCGATTCCCTTTTGAAGGACATCACAGAGGAACAGTTTCTCCGAATTCTGGTGAGCTGTCCCTTCGGTATCCCCTTTTTAAGTGGATAGGGATGTGCACTGCTCCATTGTAGAAGGCTATTACCTGCCGTCGGTTTCCTATAAGCTGTTGTTTCAGTTTTCCCATTCAGTCCCTGGCTGATGGTAATATCCAAAAAACAATCTCTCAGCTCTGATCTCGTCTGTGAATCTTGAAACAGAATTGAAAATAAGTCTGCTAATTTTAGCATTTTAATTTATGGCATCCATCTTGTCTTCTTCAAACTTAAATCTTTGTTCTAATATTCTGTATGAATTTCTGACTAGGATACAAGGACATGTTCTGTTCCGCTCACATCATAATATTTGGTCTAGAGATACGTCTAGAAGGCCATGGCATTTGAATAACAGGTCATAGCTGCTGCTTATTTAAGGTTATTAGATTAGCGTAACTAAGACAGATGTCAGAGTATTCATTTTTATTTTTTTGGTAGATGGGAGGTGTCATGATTTTTATAATTAAATGGTATGTTTACATTAAGACACGGATTGGATTGTAACCTATATCTTATGCTATATACTTATCTTTGATTGGATTGTAATATGCCTACCTTCTCTGTATGATCACGCCTATACCCTTTAAAAAATCATGTCAGTCCATAATAAACTATTCTAATCTTTTGAATAGAATCGCAGTGCATTGTTGTGTTTTCAGGTCCGTGGGAGACAGAGAGGTTGCTAAGAAAAAAAGATATCTACATCAAAACTAAGCCCAATTTGATTGATGTTCAAGGTCTCAACAAAGGAGATGAAACGTTGTTCAGATCCTGTCCAGATAATAATAACATAATCGATGTATTGCCCCCAAAGGGCGACACACCGATGATATTCCTCGAGCTCCTCAGAGAAAACAATGGTGCTCTCCCACCAGCAAATTCGTGTAGGTAGTGTAGGTAGATGCACATGGGCTTCCCTTGGCGGTGCCCCTGAGCTGGAGGAAGAAGCGACCATTGAATTATAAATAATTATGTCTCAAAACAAATTCCATCAAATTCAGCACACATTTATTATGTTCGCCAAGGAACTGACTACAAGTTGACAAGAAAAATTCCAAAGCCTTCAGTCCCTCTCAATGTGGGATGGAACTGTACAATGCCTCCACATCGATGCTACAGAGCAGGGTCCCTTCATCAAGCACGATGTCTTCTAATTTAGATAAGAGGTCCATTGTGTCCCTAACATATGATGGCAATGCTAAAACAAATGGTCTCAAGATTTGGTCGAGATAGGTACCAATATTTTGGGCGAGATTCCCAATTCCCGACACAATAGGTCTACATTTGAGGGGGTCTAACCCCTTATGTATCTTGGGAAGTCAGTAGAATGTGGCCAACTGAGGAGATTCTGTGAAGAGGATCTCAAATTCTCTTTCATTAATTAAATTACCCTCCAGGGCAGTTCTAAAAAGCCCTCTTAGTTCCTCCTTAAATCTAGGAGTAGGGTCTTGTTCCAAAATAGCATATCCCTCCCAATCCTTAAGAACTTGTAGGCACATATTTCTATAGTCCCCAAAGTTCTGGATCACCAGATTTCCCTCTTTGTCCGAGGGTTTAATCTTAATAGACTGGTCCTTTTCCAATGATTCTAACGTTAAATATTGTTCTTTTGTCAAATTTTAATTATCGTGTCTAATGATGAGCAATTGTGTCAACTATCGTTATCGATTCGATCGTCGATATCGGCAATTATCATGACGATTTCCGATCGTCAATAACAGATTATCGCCAATGACCATCAAAGTCTATGGGAGAGGAACAACACCTTCATTCTTACACCCAAACAGGGCTGGAGAAGCTGGAATTAACATCCACAACAGTAAACTGGATACGTGCTACATCTTAGGCAACACAATTAGGCAACAAAAGTCACAGAAAAAAAAAGTCACAGACTATTCACTATCCCTGTCTTGTACCACAGCATGACCCTTAAACCTGTCTGACCCACAGATTAAAAAGTGCCGGAAAAAGGAGTCTTTGAACCACCATTTTAGTTTAACTGGACATTGACTATCCCTGTCCTGGACTGCAGCATGCTGGTTGCATTAACCACTGAAGAACAGATTGGCGACGATGTTCGTTACGGAGATTCACAGGGCACCGACCCAGTGATGACAGGCCTGATGGTCCTGCAACTGACGGTCCACTAGCTTGCGTGTTGTCGCCAGCACTGGAAGGAGCACCTTTTCTCATACCTCTACCTCCATGTCCTACACCCCTCTTTGCTCGCTTACCACCTGCATTTCGCTCCATGTTCAGAAAGATAAAAATTTAAGAAGGTATGGAAGAGTTTTTGACAGTCTCTTATTGAAAGACGGTAGATCACAGGTATTCTTAAATCCCTCTAATTTCCGACAGCCAATTAGGATTAGAAACAGAATTGTTTCAAGCGAATACCTGTGAAATGCGGTCTGGTGGAAGAACCGTAAGACAAAATCAACAGTGTTCTTCCTTTAGTCCCAGGGACTTACAACTGCCCAGTAGGACTAGGAATTGATAGTTTTCAACAAACTGTCATACAAGTGCGCTATCTGCGCCAAACAGATTCACCGAGCGCAATAAAACTATTCAAAAAAGTGACACAGATGAGAAATTGCATTTTTTGCAGCAATGACACACGAGAACAGTTACTAGAAAATTTATGTTTCCTAATTTAAGTACAAGGTGGCTCTTTGAACAAAACTGGGCTGCGCCAAAGTGAAAAACAGCTATTTAAAAGTTATACGGATAAGAAAAGTTCAGTTTTGCACTAATGAAATACACCTGCAGTTACTAGAAAATTTCTTTATCCTAATGTAAGTACAAGGTGGCTCTTTGAACAAAACTGGGCTGCACAAAATAAAAGGTACAATTTCACCTCAGGTGCGAGGTGTGCTGGCCAAAAAATGGTTAAAAAAAATGCCATTTCAATGCAGGTTCAAAGTAGATTCTGGGCTGCACAATATACACCCTCCTTTCAAAAGCCTTCCTGCCTGCCCCCCCCCCCCCCCAACACACACACAAACCATGGCTGTACAGCGCTAGATGCTTCTTTAAAAGTCTCTGTCTATGACAACCATACACATCACAGTCATGACGTCGCACACCCAGATCACCCTGCTCTATGCTCAAAGCTGATTTGATGGGCGGAAAAATGACAGGAAGCGCCGAAAATGGCGCGATAGTAATAGATTATCTGCAGATTGTCACCTCAAATATCACGTGATCGGAAATTTCCGATCAGCCTAAAAATCGTGCCGATTTCAACTTTGTCGATTATAATCGCGTCTAATACTAGTACCAATTTTTTCCAAGGCGGCACTGACAACATTTACAAACACGTCGATGTTATTGTCCATCAAAAGGGTTGTCCTCACACTTTTACGGCGACATGTAGAAAATGGACCCTTAGAGGAATCCGTCTCATTTTCCTCCAAAAAGGAAGCCAACATCCTAACCCCCAACAGATAATCATGTTTAATCCAGAATTCTGCACATTCCCCTTTATCTCGATATTTAAAGAACTTTGTCCATTTCAAAACTACGTGCAAATAGGTGCAGGTCCTTGATCCAATCAAAGACCTTGAACGGTGCTGTGGGGACAAATTTTTTTACGCCACCAAAACAAACCGGAAATCCTACAGGTTTGGTATTGCCGGATGCGTATCACCCTGTAGAATACAGATGACACATTTACCGCAGATCGAATGCCGTAAAAGCAGAATACCCGCAAACATGGCGAAAATACTTTTTTTTATAATTTGTCCCACCTGGAATTTTTTTGCGGTTTCCCAGTATATTCTATAGTACAGTAAATAACACCATTAGAAAGTACATCTTGTCCTGCAAAATAAAAGCCCTCATGTGTCTATGTAGGTGGAAAAGTAAAGTTATGGCTCTGGGAAGACGAGGAGGGAAAAACAAACCTGTCAACAAAAATAAACGCCGGGTCCTTAAGGGGTTAGAAGAACACATTAAAGCAATCACCTGAGGAAGCAGCTGTATCTGGATGAGAATCTGCAGCTCCAATCCCACCTCTCAGTAGGACACCTACCTCTGTGCAGAACACATCCAAAAAGTTGGCCCAGCAAATAAGAGATAGGTTCTTGCTTGATATGAATGTTTATATATATATATTATATATATATTATATATATATATATATATATAGCCATCAATGCCTTGAAAGTATCACACAGCAGGTATAATGCAGAATGATAGTAAAATCCGAGTAAGCATTGCCATTATACAGCAAACATAAGCTTCATGGCAATTATTTGGACACGGTCATAGGGGGATGAATATTTCCTAACTGTAGATAAGTCCAGAACAAAAGAATCATTGTTCATTATAAATGAGTTATGGTACTTCTGATAGCAAAGAAAGTTTACAGTGACCTACTAAAAGGCATGTACAGGTCACAGGGATCTGGGAGGAAGTCATCCCGCTCGGAAATTTCTAAATAGTTCTTGAGTAGTCTAAGGCTATGTTCACACGGTAGTAATTCCGGGACATATTTCGCCCGCAATTACACCGTGTGTTCGGGAGCGGGGGGTGGGGTGGTCAGCAGCCCGCCACCCCCACAGACATTCATTATTCACGGCGCATATACGCTGTGAAGAATTGACATGTCATTTCTCTGCCCGCTTGGCGTATTGTCCGAGCGGGGAGAGGAGACGTAATCCATAGTTCTGTATGAGAACTGTGGATTACCGTAATGACTGGGACTGATCTCGCCCCGTATTTCGCGCAGTACGGCGCGAAATACGGGGCAAGTTACGTACCAGTTTAAGCCATGCAAATATAGCCTAAATAAAGTCCTTGAAATACAGATGTTACATAATAAATTCAAAATTAAGGTTACATAAATAGAAGAACATATTCTAAATTATAAATTAACTTTTACCACCACAGCCAGTCAGGACCTTTGTGATAGAGCCCCATTTTTCTAATCTGACAGGTGTTCCTTTATGTGGGAAAAACTTTTCATTTTTTTACCTATCCAAGTTAATTTTTTTTGACACTTTGGCCCTTGTTTATCCTTATGTGATTGCATTAGAAAAGTGTCCTAAAATGTCAAGTCTTTAACATCACAGCTATGTCCCAGACATTTATTATGGGCTTGAAGAGAAACTGTCACATAGATTGTGACCCCCTTGCTGAGGACAGTACAAGCTAGTGTCAGACCTGCTGTTCCCAGCGCTGTACCCCTTACTCTGTAAGATGCTGGATTTTAGAGCATTTAATGCTCAAATCTTATTCATGCGTAGGTGTTAGCCCTGCCCATCAAAGGCTAGCCCCGCCCTCTGACATATTCACATGTTTCTACCTATTCAAAGGCGGGGATAGCCTCAGGTGGGCGGGGTTTGAAATAAAATTACTCTTTTCTGTCTGAAAACTGCAGATTTGAGCATTAAATGCTCTAAAATCCAGCATCTTACAGAATAAGGGACACCGCGCTGGAAACAGCATGTCTTTCACTGGCTTGTGCTGTCCTCAGCAAGGGGGGTGTGACGAAAACAGCCTAGTCGCCGGCCCACTCGAGGGACGACGGCCTGACTTGGGGTGTATTTCGACGTTGCACGGCCCCCCTAGGGGTGCACAAGGTCAGCCAGATACTGTTCCACTGTTAACCCCTGTCCACACGGGCCCAGGGAGAACGAGAGAACACTTTCCTCGTCCAGAACCTTGAACGGCTGCCACTAGTTTCTAGTTTAGTTATAAGACCGTTCCGTTACCGACTTATAAAAAGGCCAGGAACAAACCCTTTGGTATCCATATATCATAGACCGAGTACTAGGCGTGTGATGACGATGATCAAGACAGACTAACTCAGATTAAAGATTATAGATTTAATTAGAATTGGAGGGCACACTAGACAAATATATACAAAAGGATATTAATATACAGGAAGAGTCAGAGGTGCACATACAAGCATGGGTTACAGACAAAAGGCAGTTAAAATGGGTCAAGTTACCTTTGGGCCTACATGGGGGGGGCGTATGCGGCCTGGTTTCTGTGGGTGGATGCTCCTGGAAATGCTCTTAGGTGCCCCCCTCCATGGATCAACGGCAGAGCCCACACGGGCTCCTGCTTATATCTGTGAGGGGACAGACCTGGGACGGTCTAAGAACTCCTCCCACTCAGGTCATGCAGTTTCTGATACAAACACAAAAATGGACCATAACGCGGCATGGCATTGGCACAGAACCGAGCCGGTAGCACCAGGGGCGTTGTTAGGGTCCCAAAACACCCGGGGCCCGGGCCCCTTGTGTTAAGTTTTGCTCTATAGGGCTGGGTTCACGCGGCATTTTTCACATGAACTGCGGATGTATTTTTACAGAGGAAAAATTGTAGCCAGTGCGTCCATCTATGGATCTTACTGATATTTATTCTCCCCAAAACAAGTGATCATGGTTCTCAGTGAGAGCTATAAATTACCATAATGGTGGCTTGTATGTCAGGCGCAATTACGCGCCAAAGTATGGACCGACATTATGTTGTGAGAACATACACAGTGTATTTGTGGGGCATAACTGTGCTGTAATGCGCCCAAAGTGGCAGCTGACTGGGAGCAGTAGTCAGTGCCACTAACTTACATCACATTTTGGAACAGTTCTTTTTTGAATGGTGACGAAAGTAGAGGCATGTAACCACTGCACCCATTCAGCTGCCACAGCGGTGACATCCCCATTCGGAAGCATTGGCATGTCAACAGAAGACTGGAGAGACGCTTCAGCAGAACGGGGGACAGGTAAGTATAAGTGTTTTTTTTATTTTACTAGGGGCCCAGGAGCTATTAGAATGATTATTTCTTTATGAGGTGGACAACTTCTTTAACACATTACACTATTATGTTGACTGCAGCTGCCACGTTCCCACGTCATGGCAGATCAAGGGCTATAGCAATTGTTGGTAAGGGGAGATGTTAAGGCTGCGTCCCCACTGCAGAGGACAAATACCGGTTGGTTTACCTGGCTGGTATTTGTCTTGTTTTGCGGTCGTCTCCACGGCTGCGTGGGGTGGAGGGAGGGGGGCTTTTCTCCGCGATGAGCCCTCCCCCTTTACATTCACAAGCACAGATTCTGTCTAAAAACCATACAGAAGATTGTGCTTGTAGAATGTTTTGCGGCCGAACCGTGGGCGGAAAACCCGTGCAGTGGGGACATGCCCTAAGGGGCAAGACTGTCTATGGGGAGAAGGGGGCAGAAGAATCAGAAAGTACTGTGAAGAAACAGAGCAATGGAGAGAAATAATGGGCTTCTGTGGATAAAATGTTGCTCTGTTGGGGGCAACGTGGAAACATTAGGTGGCAGGACTTTATGGAAGAAGGACATGCAGAGAGGAACAGAAGGAGGAGATAGAACGAACAGGTTTTGTGGAAAGGCAGAGGCAGACGACAGATGGGAAGGGGCTTTGTTGGGAGCAAATGGTAGATGGACAGTTTCTGTGAAATGAGGAGACATGGAAAGAAGTCTGGTAAGGAGGAGGAACAGCATAGCAAGGGCTGTGTGAAGGGACAAGTGGGGTGAAAGAGGGATGAAAGGAGGCAGGACTCTGTGGGGAGAGCTTGTGGAACAAAGTCGCAGGACTTTTTAAGAGAAAGGAAAGTTTGAGGCAACACAGTGTGGTGGGATGAGTAGTGGTTCAAGGGTGGAAAATCAATGTGGCTGTGAAAGTGTAGAGAATCTAGGAAGAGACAGTGGGTGGGCAAGTGGCCACTGTGTGTGTGTGTGTGTGTGTGTATATATATATATACACACACACACACATACATACAACATATATATGCATACATATATTTACATGCACACAAACCGACACATTTGCAGATCAACCCTTGATCCATACAGTCACACATTCTGGACAGACCACACACTGTACATGCCTGGGTCCCAGGGCCTTGGAGCTTCCGCATGATGCCACTGTCATCAGAGGTGATGGTGGGGGCTGTTGCTGCATCCTGCCCAGGGGTCATGAACTTTCCTGAGTGGGACCTCAGTACAGCAGCAGTTATCAGTGTTATCAGGACTCAATCAGCTGCTGATACACTGTGTAGCTGCTGGAGACTGGACACAGAGCAGTAAATCAGAATCTTCTCACTGGCAGGAGCTCTGTAGCTTTAGCATTTCCCCCTGTGTGCACCCCGCAGCCTCGTGCGTCCCTCCCCCTCCTGCTGCTGCCGGACAGTCAGTCAAAGCAGTTCTCCGGCAGCAGAGCAAGAAAAATAAGATAAACTTTTTTTTTTTTTTCTAAAGAGCCTCCTTCCTGCTGCCCCCGGGAACTGAGGAGACTCACTGTTTATGCTTCTGGCCGGGGCCCTGTGGATAATCAGCTCCCTCCATCCACTAACAGGTGGGCAGCAGCGGCCGTGCTTCCTCCTCAGTGTAACTCTGCAGACAGTGCTGAATGGTGGAACAGCGGCCCCTGCTGCCCCATCACTCAGCTGTGCTGAGGAGAGGGAGAAGCCCTGCTAGTCTCTCTCTCTATCACCACTGTCGGGATGTGCTCCTGTGAACCAGACGAGCTGAGGTTCGGGGCACAGGCAGTCTTGTCCGGGGCTTGTGCCCCGAACAATACTGCCTAGCGACGCCCCTGGGTAGCACCATCAGAACCAGCTGGACCTACACGACGCCGGGATATCAGACACGCCTATCTTATGGGCTCTGTAGGTCCGGTTCTGGATATCTCTGTCCCCCTGCGCCTCAGAAACCTGGAAATGGTGGCTGTGTGTGTGGGGAGTTCCATGTTTTCGTCATGGACCAGTTATGAGCGGATCGCCTATGAATCGATATGAAATATCGGAGACGGGTCGGCTAGGTTTGATTAATTGAAGTCTTTGAAGCTTGGGGGTTTGAGACAGCATTTGTTCAGTGCTAATTAATGGAAGTGAGGGTTCTTTTAAGGTGTCCATGTATCCTGCTGTGCCAACATCCTATGGAGAGCATTTATAATGGGTCATGGCTGGGCTAATTAACGTGTAAATGGAGCTTTCCTGGGAAGCTGGGACCCATCTGTGATCTGACTAGACAGGAAGTTGGAGATGATTTGTCATATTTTGGAGTGGATTCTCCGCACAGGGGGCATGAACTATGTGACAGGTTTTCTTTAAGATACATTGTGCACACTGCTCAATAGGTGGCCTGGCTTACCAAAAAATGGTGGGACGTTGTGGGAAAATGGCAGTGGCTAACATGCATCAAACACTGCATAAAAAAATGTGCCAAAGTTGTGGCATAGAAAGTAAGCCAAAAAAATTACTCTAAAAAGTTTAAGGGGCCATTCACGCAGCATGTTTGGATCCTAAATCACATCCAAAAACGTTGCAGAAATCGAATCCTAAATGGATCCAACATGTATCCAACATGCAGCTGCGTGTTTGGATGTGTGTTGGCTGCAGCAGGATCGCACCCTATAGTTTAAAATAGGGCTCCTGCTGCATCTTCGGACCAAGAAACAACATGTCAATTCTTGCGATGGATGCAAAAGAGGCAGTGAGACACGCATCGGCTTTCACTCGTGTGAACGCCGATGCTCGTTTCATATTAAAAGCAATGTAAAATCACATTGCTATTTATTAGATACATGTTTGGGTCTGTTTTGGGGTTCGACAGACGGATCCAAACACGTATCTAAAAGCTTAACTTCACACGGACTCAACACGCCCTAAGGGTATGTTCACACAGCGTGTTCAATACGTTTTTGGATACATTTTTAAATGTGTGTTTGGATCCATGTTTCGGACCCAAACATGCATCTAACAATGTGCAGTGTGATTTACATTGCTTTCGATGTAAAACACGTATCGGCATTTAGATGACTGATCGCCGATGCGTGTTTACATATGTCTTTCGGATCCATTCAAAAAAATTGACATGTCAATTCTTAATCCAAAAGATGCAGCAGACGCCCTATTTAAAACTACAGGGTGCGTTCCTGCTGCAGCCAAACCGCATCCAAACACGCACCTGCGTGTTAGATGCGTTTTTCGGATCCAACACGCCAAGTAAACATACCATGCTGCACCAATTTATCAATCAGCACAAGCCATTTTAAAAAATCTGGTGCATTTTTAAACTGCCTGTCTAACTTTTAGGCAGCAATAGTGAGGGCCACTGTGCTTTAAAGGGGTTGTATCTAGTGTTGAGCGATTATTATCGACAAAGTTGAAATCGGCACGGTTTTTATGTTGATCAGATTTTTTAGATCATGTGATAATTTAGGTTAAAATCTGCACATAATCTATTAATATCGCGCCATTTTCAGTGCTGTCATTTTGGCGGCCAGCAAATCAGCTTAGAGAATAGAGCAGGGTGAGCTAGGTGTGCAACATCATGACTGGGATGTGTATGGTTGCGATTGGCTGGAAAAATCACATGACCTCGTTTTACATAGAACAGCCCTTCCTGTTCATGATCAGTGTGTGTCTGTGTCTCATAAGAGCAGGACATGTGCTCGGTCTCTCTCAAAACAGCTCAGCGAAACTATTCTTTGTTCACACAGACAACTATGCTTTTAGCTGTGAACATTAGAACTTAAGTAGATTAGAGATTTTCAGTTTTTAGTTACTTAGGCTGAGAATTTTAAAAGGAGCATCTAGCGCTGTACAGCCGCGGGGGAGGAGGGCCAGGGGGGTGCGGGCTAACACAGACAGACAGGCTGGAAGGCGGGCAGGCTTTTGAAAGGAGAGTGGATAATTGTGCTGCCCAGACTCTGCTTTGACCCTGCATTGAAATAGGTTCTTATTAACAGTTTTTGGTGAAATATTAGCTTGTATTTTGTGCAGCCTGTACTTATATTAGGATACAGATCTTTTCTAGTAACTGCAGGTGTATTTGATAGGCAAAACTCACCTTTTATCATCTGTACACAATTTAATTAGGTTTTTTTTCACTTTGGCGCAGCTCAGTTTTGTTCAAAGACCCACTTTGTTCTTACAATAGGATACAGAACTTTTCTAGTCACCGCAGGTGTATTTATAGGTGCAAAAGCCACGTTTTATTATCCGTATACATTTCAAATAGGTGGTGTGGCCCAGTTTTGTTCATAGAGCCACCTTGCACTTAAATTTGAATACAGCAATTTTGTAGTCACCGCAGGTGTATTTATAGGTGCAAAATACACCGTTTGTTATCCGTATAATTTTTAAATAGCTGTATTGCACGTGGTGCGGCCCTAGTTTTTTTTCAAATAGCCACGTTGTATGACAAATCTGATAGAAAAATTTTCTAGCAACTGTTCTCGTTTGTCATTGCTGAAAAAAACGCAATTTCTCATCCGTGTAACTTCTGAATAGTTTTATTGCACTCGTTGAATCTCAGTTTGGCGCAGACAGCGCACTTGTATGATATTTTGTTGAAAACTATAAATTTCTAGTCCTACTGGGCAGTCATAAATCCCTGGGACTGAAGGAAGAACACTGTTGATTTTGTCTTACGGTTCTTCCACCAGAACACATTTCTGAGGTATCCGCTATAATAATTTCAGTTTCTATTAATAGTTTGCTGTATGTAGTTAGAGGTATTTATTAATAGCTGTGATTTGCCGTCTTTTAATAATAGACTGTCAAAAACTCTTCATACCTTCTTAAATTTTTATCTTTCTGGAACATGGAGCGAAATGCAGGTGGTAAGTGAGCAACGAGGGGGGTAACACATGGAGGTAGAGGTACGAGAGAAGGTGCTCTTTCCAATGCTGGCGACAACACGCATGCCAGCGGATCGTCGGTTGCAGGACCGTCAGGCCGGTCATTCGCTGGGTCAGGGCCCTGTGAATCTCAGTAACGAACAGCATCGCCAATCTGTTCTTCAGTGGTTAATGCAATCTGCATCCAGCAGTCTTACCTCCTCGTCCTCCCAGTCACGGCCACAAATGTCGTCATTGTTAGCATTCGTCCAACATGAAGCGAAGGCAGCCCAAATGTCAACTCGTGTACCCACCCTGTGGATAATCATTTTCTGAAGACCTCTTGATGACAAAATGCGGTTGGGGTCAGAAGGCATGTTAAAAGATCAAGAGGCCAAAGAGATGATTTTGTCTGCTCTGACGCCCAGTTTACTGATGCCATCAGAGGAGGAGAAGGAAGCCGGTCAATCGGCAAAAATCCCCTGCGGTCGGCAACGCCTTGCAGTGCCTCTTGCTTTTAGCCCGCAGCTCCTGGATGCAGAATGTCAGGACGACCAAGTCACCTGTGTTGATGATAATGACGACAACGACATTGCAGATCCAACGTGATCTTTTCAGCAGAATTTGCTTGCGAGCGCTTCTTCATCACTGGACGAGGAGTAAGACGATGGGGTAGTGTCAGTACGGGTCCCGCCTCAAAAAGGGAGAGGGCGGTTGCACAAGTCCGCTGAGATGATTCCGCCATCCATGATCAGCGGAAACACCGCTCCTCGCCGTCGAAAAGGTCCAGGACCTCTCAAGCCTGGGCCTTTTTCGAGCAAGCCTCTGATTCACTCAGCGATGTCATATGCCGCCTTTGCCATAAACGCATCAGTAGAGGTAAGAATCTTAGGTGTTAAACCACCACCAACATGTTAGTCACATGCAGCGAATGCATGAGTTGAAATGGCGGCAACACTTGGCCAAAAAAGGCCACACCGATGCCGGGCTTCCAACCACTGTCACACTCTCTGTCTCCGCCTCCTCCTCCTCCGCCACCACCAAGCGTTCCTCAGCTGCCCATGTCTCTCAGAGTCATGATCAGGGATCAGCCTCCGCTTCAGCCTCCACCGTCGCCCGAGTACCACCAGCACCACCAGAGACCCATCCTACCCATTGCACACCGTACAGCGGCCAGTCTAGCAGCCAGCCTTCTGTCTTCCAGGTTTGGGAGCAGAAGAAACACTTTAACCCAAACCATCCCAAAGCCAAAAGCCTGAATGTCGGCATTGCCAGGCTTTTGGCCTTGGAAATGTTGCCTTTCCGTCTGATGGACACAGATGGGTTCCGCCACGTCATGGCCCTTGCCTGCCCCCAATACCAGAGGCCAAGCAGGCATTTCTTAGCCAGAAAAAGCCGTCCTGCCCTGGCCAGCCACGTGTCATCTAAAATTTCAAGCGCGTTGTCTGCATCTGTGTCGAAAAAGTCCATCTGACCACCGACACATGGACTAGTAAGCACGGCCAAGGCCGCTTATATCTCTGACAGCTCCACTGGGGTGGATGTCTCTGATGGTGACGTGGCTCTCAGGCTCGGCGCACGCTCTTCAAAACCGCAGGGATGGTGCAGGGTTCTTTCCCCAAGGTCCTCTGGTGGAATCACGGGCCCAGAGAAACCCGACCGTGTTGAAATTCATCTGTCTTGGAGACCGTCCACACATAGGTCAAGAGCTGTGGAGCTGTGGACGGCTGGGTGACAAGAACCCTGTGCCAGGCAAGGTGGTGTGCGATAATGGTCAAAATCTGCTGGCCGCCCTTAAGATCGGTAGGCTGGAGCACATCCTTGCCTGGCACACGGTCATGAACCTTGTCGTCCAGAAATTCTAAAGCGCTACCCGGGTCTGGACTGCCTGCTGAGGAAGGCTCAAGGTCTGAGTTCGCACTTCCGCCGTTCGCACCCTGCTTCGTCCCGCCTGGCTGCGTTGCAATGTCAGCTCGGCCTCCCCATCAACCATCTCTTGGTTGATGTGGCAACACGCTGGAATTCCACCCTCCACATGCTCCAACGATTGTGGAAGCAGCGCAATGCCATTACGCAGTACGAAGTGACACATGGCCTGACAAGCAGTGGTGCGGACCTCGGGGTGTTGAGCCACCGAGAGTGGAGGCAGGCGAAAGAGCTCTGCACCATCCTTGCCAGTTTTGAAGAAGCCACCAAAATGGTCAGTACGGACAATGCCCTTGTCAGCATGAGCATTGTGGTGATCTTAGTTCTAGTACGATCGTTGGACACTCTGAAACATCAGGTCCCGCCAGCGACGGAGGAGGAGACGGACACGGAGCCTCTCTCTCCGTCGAATCCACAAGGCCTGACAGTTTCACAATTTTATCGGTCTTCATTAGGCAATGATTCGGGGTCCAGTGCTAGTGCAAGGCGGCGCATCAGCTCTCAGGGTGCATCATCTGAGGCAAGTCAGGGCTGTGTTGAAGCTGTGCCAGAGGAAGAGGAGGAGGAGGTATTCCTGGACACCGACGTTACCGACGTCCCTGCCTGGAAAGCAGGTTGGCGCGAATTTGAGGCGGAGGGGGAAGATGAGGAAGATCAGTTTGCTAGTGCCCCTCGACCCAGAGGCTTGGGAAATCAAGGCTCCGTCTCTCACATGAGTGCTTGGATGCTCCATTTCCTCCAACACGATCCTCGCATTAAGGCCATCAAAGTGAGCAACAGTTACTGGGTGGCCACCCTCCTGGATCCCCGGTACAAAACAAAACTCAGCACTTTCCTTCCACCCACCCAAATAGAGAGTAAAATGCAGGAAATGGAGACCTTGCTGATTGATCAATTGGAGAAATCTGTTTTGTCTGCTTCACGTTCTTCAAATGTCACGGTAGAACAATGTCAGCGACATGACAGCAGTAGAGTGCCAAGTAGCCGCAGCAAGCAATGTGGCAGAAGCCTAATGGGTGACCTCTGGCAATCTTTATTTACCACCTCACCAACGCATGTAATGCAGGGCACACATACAACACACAGAGACCAGCTTAAGATCATGGTGCACGACTATCTGCGTCTCAACACCGATGTTTTTGGATGTGTTTCGGACCCAATCGACTTCTGGGTATCCAAAATGGATGAATGGCCCGAGCTCGCTCGCCACGCCATAGAGGTGTTGTCCTGCCCAGCAGCCAGCGTCATATCTGAGCGGACCTCAGCACAGCTGGAGAAGTCATTACAGACAAACGCATCCGGCTTTCCACAGATAATGTGGATCGTTTGACTTTCATCAAGATGAACCAGGCATGGATCTCTGATGATGTTGGGGTCCCAATTGCCGAGGTCACTGATTAGTTGCCAGTCTACTTCACATTCCTCTTCAAACAGAAATGGTCCTCTTGAAAAATGTTTTCTAAAATGATCATTTCTCTCAGCAATTCTTATTCTCAGTTCCCAAAAGATCATTTTGCTAGTTTTGCGGTGTGGAGACTGTAAAAGACACCAAGGTTTCATGAAAAAACCCTATTCCATTTACTCACTTTATCTTTAGAATTTTTCGCATTGTCAATGGTTTTGAGGTCATGTTGCTGTGAGATACAGCTATAATTATGGTCCTTTGGAAAAGAAATGTGGCTTCTAAGTGGCATTTCTCCATCACATTTTAATAGTGGCTGAGAAGTCATTTTATAATTTTTTGTGGTTCATCGCCTGCTTTGAAAATGCAAGCAATTACGTACAGTGTCCTATTCGAAAAAATGTGGTTTGTAACAGACATTTGTTCTTCACAATTGTCAAAAGTGGCTCAAGGGTGATGGTGCTGTCAAAAACAGGAATAGGTAGGACACTGTTAATGGACACATATTGCAAAATGACTTGTTTTTGCAAGATCTTTAAAATAGCTAGCAATTCCTGTAGTGAGACAACCCATTTAATACAATTAAAAAAAAAGAGAAACAAAGACGTGGTGGGATTCCATCCTATTTTAAAAATGTGTTTTCTAGAATTAAACTACTAAAAAACTTGCATGTACAAAATAGCTGATACAAATATTCCTCTGAATTGTACAAGGGAGGTACAGGAAGACTTGAACAGATGTAGGTTACCCAGGACAGATATAGTCAATGTCCAGTTCAACTAAAATGGTGGTTCAAAGACTCCTTTTCCAGCACTTTTTAATCTGGGGGTCAGATAGGTCTAAGGGTCATGCTGGGTTCCAGGACAGGGATATTCAATGTCCAGTTTCAAGTAAAATGTGGTTCAATAATATGCCTTTCTGGCTTTTTTTTGTGGGTGATGCAGGTTTAAGGGTCATGCTGTGGTACATGACAGGGATAGTGAATGGTCTGATTTTTTTTCTGGGGCCCCAGGACTTTTATAACCTAAGTGTGTTGCCTAAGATGTAGCACGTATCCATTTGACTGTTGTGGATGTTAATTTCAGCTTCTCCAGCCCTGTTTGGGTGTAAGAATGAAGGTGTTGTTCCCATAGACTTTAATGGTCATCGGCTGATGACGATAGTCAACGTAATCGCTCATCACTAGTTGTATCATTACATTAAATGGTCTTCAGAATAAGGGAACAGTGAAAACAAGCAACTTTGCAATTGGATGTCATTAGCAAAGCTGTCTTGTTTTCACTGTCTCCCTTATCTTCGTTTTCTGTAAACACTGTTCCCCAGTGCCGGTCGGATTCCTCCTCCTTTCATTTCTTTGGCTGATGGCTCTACTAATTTACATTCTGTCTGGCCCCTGGTCGTATTCATGGGAGTGTGCAATCCTGTCTCTCACTCAGAATAAGGGGCCGACAACATTTCACTCTGCAAAGCCAGCAGCTCCACCGTAACACTGCAGCTGCTTCTACAAATTGTCAAAAGTAAAAAAAATTAGATAGCGGACCACACAAAATATTTTATGACTAGCATCATCTGTGTCTGCTTTATATTGGCATCAATTTTTAAAAAAATTTTATTTTTATTTTTTTAGAATACTAGCAAGTTTATAATTTTAGTAGCAATTTTGAAAGAACAGTATTCAAAACTACAACAAAACTTTATGAATTACAGTAGAGATTACATTTTTTGGCAGATTTTTCAATTGTAACCCATTTACTGGAGCACAATAGTCGTAACCAGAAAAGAAGAAATCAATTTTGATTCTCCCTGATTCTTCCATTTTTAGAAACACCCTGTGGAGGTCCCTAGAAGGCACATTAAGCCTTCCTCATTTCCCAGTGAATCCACATCCACTTTACAGAGCCACGGTCCTTGGACAGACGCAGCGCAGAATTGTCTAGAAACGATCTACGCCACATATATGATGTGTTTTAAAGCATGTAAGACCAGGACTGTAGAGCTGGCAAGCTAAAGCTCTGATTCCTCCATTTCCATAGGCGGGGGGTGGGAGTCTGATAGTTTTCGTCTGTATATTCAGCCTCATTTGGTCAGCGAGGGTGTTAGGTTTTAGACAAGAGGATTCTAGGTAGGGAGAAGGGCCCTTGAGTGTTTTTTGTATGTCTATCTTGATGTGTGTTTTTGGTGTTCTATTGTTATGGGTTTTTCCCTCCTCTCCTTCCCCTCCTTTTTGTTTTCTCAGTGCCTGGCCCATGCCTAGTGTGGATTTCTGGACACTCCTTTGTACACTGGGGTGCGGTACGTGCTGATGTGCAGATGAATGGTAGGCAACTGTGTCTGTCCTGTGATGTGGTGTTGATACGATGGTTGGGCATGAGAGGTCTACTGTGGAGGAATGTGTTGCCCGAGTTCCACCGTTTTGCAAGATGGGGCTGCCCGCCGGACATTTCTGTTTTGCATGTGGGGGGCAACGATCTGGGGGCTAGGCCATTTCGTGAGCTGATCAGGGAGATTCAGTTTGATCTGTTGCAGTTGTGGTCTCTGTTCCCTGATCTAGTTACGGTTTGGCCAGACAGTATCTCTAGAAGATATTGGCGGTATGCAGTGTAGGTGGAACACCTGGACAGAGCCGGGTTAAGTTGAATCAGGTGTTTGCAGCTTTTGTTGCAAGGAATGGGGGCGGCGCCGGCGGGTGGGATCTGGAACCCTTCGAGGTGACTTTGGTTTCCGCGGACATCGAAGCTGGGGCAGAGAGGGAGCTCGGTGGGTGCCCCGGGGTGGGTCCGTGCAGTGAGCGTCCGCGGGACGCGTAAAACTGGTGGTAAAATCAACCGAGTAGGGCCCCACTGTAGTTACATCGGCTTCGGGTGGGCTCTGGGACGGGGTTTCGTTTATTTGGTATGCCACCTAGTGGCATTGTGGGCAGCGTGAAGCTGAAATTTGGAAAGGAAAACCAGAGGGTTACTCCAGGCCCAAATGCTTGGGTGGTCTGTTCTTATTGTTTCGAAGGCTATTTGACGTGTTTATAATTCCCTTGTTATAATGAAAAAGTGTATACAGAGTTAAAAAATTATATAAAACATTATTAACCCCTTTTTCCCTTTGACAAACCCAATCGCCTCAAAAAGATAGTAAAATTGATGTATAGTACCACATCTGGTACTTGCCGCGTGCTAACGACCCATCCCTATAAATCAGCGGTATATTAACCGCTATAAGTGCCGTAAAAACCACAACCAGAGTCACCAGCGGGGGATTTTTGTTCATCTCGCGACATAAAATGGAGGAAAGCAATAGAGAACTCATGCTCACTCAAAGTGGTGCCAACTCGTCATGTTCAGCCCGAAATAAGTCCTTACACAGCTTTGTATATGGGAAAAATAAAAAAGTTATGGCTATCAGAAGACAGCAATGCATAAATATTGTTTTACACAATAAAAAACTTTTTTTTTTTTTTTTTTTTTTTAAATTGTGCATCACCGTAATCGTCTCAACCCACAGAGAGAAACTAATTTGTCACGGATATTGTACGAAGAGCGCTATTAAAAATAAAAAAACACTGCTAGGATTGCAATATTTTTTTCACCAAGCCTTCCAAAAAAGCGGATTTAAAAAAGTGATCATAAAGTCTTGTCCCCCCAAAAATGATACCAATAAAAACGTCAACTCATCCCGCAAAAAAAGTCCCTACACAGCTCCGTACACAGAAAAATAAAAAAGAGTTATGGCTCTCAGACTATGGCGATGCAAAAATGTGTTTTCCTTTTCGAATAAAAGTGGTTTTTTTTGTGTAAAAGCAGTACAACAAAAAAAAATAAAATACACATTTGGTATCGCTGTAATCCTATCGACCTGCTGAGTAAAGCTAGCATGTCACTTTTACCGCATGGGGACCACTATAAAAAAATTAATAAAAAACACTACCAGGATTGCTGTATTTTGTTCAAAATGCATCACAAAAAACTTAATAAAATGTACCCCGTAATGGTACCAATAAAAACATCAACTCATTTCGCAAAAAACAAGCCCACAATCAGCTCTGTATACAAAAAATTAAAAAAAACTATGGTTATCAGAATAGGACAACATAAAAATGCAACTTTTTATAAACTCCCTTCTATTGTGTAAAAGTATTAAAACATAAAAAACTATATACAATTTATATCATTGTAATTGAACCAACCCCCATAGTAAAGTTATCCTGTCATTTATCCTGTAATACTGTAAGAATGAAGCCCAAAATCAACGGCGTAACTACTTATTTTTCCCCCATTTTCATGGCCCAATGCTTAAAAAAAAAAAAAAAACTATGGGACACCTGTGTGCCCAAAATTCACAATACACCCCTAGATGAGATCCCTGAGGGGTGTTGAATCCAAAATGGGGCAACTTCTGGAAGGTTTCACCTGTTCTGGTACTTTCGGGGCTTTGTAAATGAGACATGGGCCCACCAAAATCTGTGCTCCAAAAGCCAAAATAACACTCCCTCCCTTGTTCCCCCTGCCATGCGCCCAAACAGCAGTTTACACCCACATGTAGGGTATGGCTGAACTTGGATGAAATTGCATAACACAATTTGGGAGGCTTTTTTTCCAGGATTCCTTGTAAAAATTAAATATTTTCAGCTAAAATTGCAGATTGGAAAAAAAAAAAATTTTTTATATTTTCAGAGCTGAACTCTAAAAATTTTTTGTGAAACTCCTGTGGGGCCGATATACTCACTGCACCTCTGGATATATTCCATAAGGGGTGTAGTTTCCAATATGGGGTCTTTTTAGGGGAGTTTATTAGTTTTTAGCACCTTAGGGCATCCGCAAACCTGAAATGACGCCTAAATAAAATTGTCATGAAAATGAGACCCCAGAGTCCAGTAGGTGCTCCTCCTATTCTGGGGCTTGTGGTTGAGCCAAATAGCGCACTAGGTCCACATATGGGATATCTCTGAAAATGCCAGAATCTGAGGAATCGATATTAAGCTGCATTTCCATAGTTACATCCACGGTGTTCCAGTGAATAATGAATAAAAATTGAAAATCTGCAACAACAAAAAAGGTGAAATTTTGAAATTTCACCTACATATTGATTTATTTTCTGTGAAATATCTAAAGGGACAACAAACTTCTTAAATGCATTTTAAAATACTTTATGGGTTGTAGTTTCTTATATGGGGTCATTTTTTGGGGTAACATACAGGCCCCTCAAAGCCATGTCAGAACTGGACTAGTATCTAAAAAAAAAAATCTATTTTGCAAATTTTCTTGAAAATGTGAAAAATTACTACTATATTTCTGAGTCTTAATGTGGTAAAAAAAAAAAACATTTAAAAAATGATGCAAACCTACAGTAGACATATGGTAGATGCTAGTTACAAATTATTTTGAGTGGAATACCTATCTGTCTCACACGCAGAAATTTTTGAACTTTGAAAATTGCTAATTTTTGCAAATTTTCATGATATTTTTCACAAATAAACAAGGACTTTTTGGACCAAAATGTATTACTAACTCAAAGCACAATGTGTCACAAGAAAACAATCTCTGAATCACTAGGTTAAAGTGTCAAAAAGTTATTCTCATATAAAATTACACATGTCAGATTTTAAAACCAGGGCTCTGTCAGGAAGGCCAAAAACTGGCTCCGGCGGTACAGGGTTAATCAAAGTTATTTATGGTTTATATGTTTTTGTTTATTAAAACGGCTGCTGTGGCCAACTTATCCAACCTTGGAGTCTTATCTTTCTTAAGGGTGGGAAGAAACTTGGGGATGGATGGTTGGGAGGCTACGAGCAGGTATAACTGGTAAAGAGGTGGACTAAGGGGGTTAAGAGATAAGCGATGCGCAGGGTCATGTAGATACACAACCCATATTGTAGATAGTCCCCCCAAGACAGAGAGGCAGACTCTTCCTGTTCACTAGGTTGATATGTAATCCCCCAGTTCCATAGATAAGCTAAGAAGTAGGCAAGCTATCCATTACGTAGGCAGGTCCAAAATAAGGTAGACTCCCCCTTAGGTAGGGCAGCCCTCCATTTGATGAGGTTGATATTATAAGCCCCCCTCCCCCCATTAGGTAGCTAGAGCACCTATAGTTATAGAAGTTTAAAAAAAAAATACTCCTTTCCCCATTTCTCTACTGACTTCTCCGGTATAAGTCGTGTAATGTGGTAGCAGCATCACACCAGTTGTGTCGGAGCAGCCAGCAGCAGAATGCGAAGAGAGAGTGTATCTTAAATGGTCTACTCTCAAAAGACCATCTAATAAATTGTCCCAAAAATGGTTTGAAAGTGAATGCCAGAGGCAACATAATTCTTAAAGACAGCCTCAAACAAAAAAAAACAGAGATCCCTTAACAACCTAACAGAGATCCATGGGCAACCTATGACAATAGGCAATACAAGAATACCCTTAAAGGGGTTGTCTCGCTACAATGATTGGGTTTTAATTTAAAGATCTTTAAAAAACAAGCAGCTTTGCAATATATGTTCATTACAAATGTCCTACTGATTTTGAGCTAGCCCTGTTAGTATTACTACATCAGCTTCTCAGATCTCTATAGTAGCCGACCTGTTGATCCTTATCTTACTGGCTGTCAGGTCTGAATGACTCATCACCTTTGAAGACAGGTCGGAGCAGAGAGCCCCTCCCGCACAGAATGCTTCCGTAGTGCAGGGAGGGGGAAGGTAGGTCTCTGGCGTCTGTGTCCTGGATTAACCCTGTGTGTCCCTGCTTCCTCCTGCTCTCTACACAGTTTAGTTTGTAAACCCCGCGTGACCCGGTTGTTATATAATCATGTTATGTTTTTGGGAACTGTGACTTTATAATATTTTTCGGTTTCGGGCTTGTGAAAAACTTTTTTGATCTCCAGTATTGTGAGAAATCCTGGGGTTTAGTAAATTCCTTTTTGTTGGGGAGTTGGGGAGATTTTGGTAAGAAAAGCAGGGGATTTAGGAAAAATGCTTTCCCTATGCTTATTAGCCCAAGTTCAATATTCCTCCCTAAAAATCCTAGATCAACCTTCCTGCAACGGCCCTTGGCGGGCCCACCCCAAAAAGGTTAAACCCCTGGAAAAGAAACCCTCCCCCCCGGTATAAAAGTTTTTTGCTCCCTGTTTGTGTTTGGGGGGGGAAGGGGGGGAGAGGGAGGGGGGAAGCAAAAGGGGACAGACAAGTACCCACCCCCCTCAGTTAAAACTTCCCAAGGGGAAAATGGGGGATGGTCGAAATGAGCCAACTCCTTTAAGCTTGTTAAATGGGTTTTTTAAATGGGCCGTATTTGGGGCCGTAATTAGCCCCGGGAAAGTTGGCCCCAAAATTTAGGGGCCCGGGGAAAAACGGCCCATTCATTAGGGGTAAAATTCCGGGTTCCATAGGGGAACTATGGATTTGTCTCCTCTCCCCCCGGGGGGGGGGGATTAATTGACATGTCACTTTTTTAGTGGCTGTATACGCGCCGTTTGCAGTGATTGTTAGGGGCCCGGCGAAGTGCCGGCCCCCCGTCCCCCCCGCTCCCCCCCCCTTTCCAAACACGGCGTAATTGCGGGGCGTAATTTGCCCCGAAAATTTAAAAAGCCGTGTGGAACATAGCCTTAGAAGGAAAAAAACAAGGGGGTTTCCACCCCAAAAGGGCCAGTGTTTAAAGGGTTATGTTCCCACAGCTTTAAATTTGCCGAAATTGCTCATTTTTACGTGCCCAAAATGGGGTTGCCGAAATTTCCGGGAAATTTCTTTTTCCCCATAGAGGTTATGGATTAACGCCGTTTCCCGCATTTTCAATACGATCGCATTGAAATGCGCGGGGGAAAATTGGGACTTTTAAATTTGGGTTAGCTGTGTGCCGGCCCCCTGTTTTGGGGGGAATTACTTTGGTTATATGCCCCCAAAATAAAGCCGTGTGCAATTACCCCTAAAAATAAAGCCAAAAACCAGTGTCGGGACGGGCCCACTTGGGATTTGGGTTTGGCCCTTCCGGTGGCCCCCGGGGCCCGCCCAAAGCGGGGAAATTTGCCAAGGACCGTGGTACTCAGCCGGGCGCAGTTATGTATTTAAACCTAATGCCCCACTGCCCTCCTGGCCGCACGTGTCAAAATGAGGGGCGGCCGGAGAAAATTAACCGGAGGAGCTTTCCCGGGGGCTGGTGGCGTGATTTCGTAAACCCTGCCCAAAGTGTCAGCCCAGCTGGGAAGAGTAAAGTGAGTTTTAAGTGTTTTTTTTTAAACCTACCTAATTGGGGGGGATTTAAAAAACCCCTTTTTAATTTTAAGAAGTTGCGGGGAAGTGAGGATTTAAGATTTTTTGGCCCAAATTTTCCCAGGGAGAGTCTTGGAGGAGAAGTCAGCATGGTTGGTGGGGGCCCGGGAGGGGGAAAAAAAGGAAAAACGTAAAAAAATTTTAAGGGAAAACTTCCCTGTGAGCCCATTTAAATGTACCGAACTGAAAATTAACTTAAATTTTGTGCAAAGTGTAAGGGTTTTAAAATTTCGTAAGGGGTTTTGGCAGTTTTTTTCGGGTTAAACTATGTGGGGGTTTTATGAGGGGGGTTATTATTCTTTCCCATTTCGTAGTGGTTTTTGGGTTTCATGGTGTGGTGGTATTTTTCCCAGACACTATGTGTCGGGTTTTTGTGTTCGTCTTTATGTGCTGGTGATATGTCTTTTAATTAATGTGATTTGTATTTGGTTTTAATTATTGTTAAAAATTTGGGTTTTGGGGTTTTTGGTTTCTTTTTGCAGTTTTTATTTGGTAACTGTGCGAAAATTATTTAATGGTTTTATACTCATTTACTTTGTGTTTTTGCTTTTTGATATATTTTTTTTATATGAAATGTACTTTTTGGGGTAAAGAGGGACAAAAATTTTTTAGAACCCTTTTAGGTTTACTACCCGGGGTTTCCCGCTGCAATTAGGTGTGAGAGACTTAGAAGCCCCCCGCACCCGTGGGGTAACTACCGGGGGGAGCAGGGGTAGCAGTTGCACGGGGCCCCTGCGCTTAGGGGGGCCCCCGGGGCAGCTTTCTTTCTGCCGGGCCGTACCCCGGTAAATGCCGCTTTTGGGCCGCCCGGCAGTGAACTTTTAAAAGTTTTACTGCGGCCGGGGGGGGGGAGTGCGGGGGCCCAAAATCATACTCCCCCCTTCAGGGCAGCGCTGCTCGGTATTAAATAAGGAAGGAGCGCCGATCGCTCCGCTCTGTTACTTTTCCCCCCCCCGGCCCTCTGTGGTCCTTTGGGGACGGGGCCTTTGGTTTTCGTCCAAAAACACCGCGCCGCCCGCGCTGACGCGGGGCTGCAGGGAGAGAGCTAGGGGCGGAGCGAGGGCGCTTGGGGGAGGTTGGAACCCAGGTGGGTAAGTTGTTTCTTATTTTTTTTAACCCCAAAAGCCCGCAATTTTGCCCCCCCTATGCCCGCCTTTAGCCCCCTTGCCTGCCTATACCCACCCAAAAATGCCTGCCCCATAGCCCCCTATTTGCCTGTGCCTATTTCAAACCCCTTTTTGCCCGTTGATGCCCCATACGCCCCCCATTTGCCGGCCCTTGGGTGCCTTTCAGCCCCATTTTGCCCGCCCGCCCGCCTTTAAAAGCCCCTTTATGCCCGCCCCGGGTTTTACAGCCCCCATATGCCTGGCCCGTACGCCCCCTTTTTGCCCTGCCGTTTAAACCCCTCAAGCCTGTTTCCCCACCACAAGCCCGCCGGGGCTACCCTTTTAATGGGGGCCCCTTTTGCACCTAAACCCCACCCCTTTATGGCCCCCATAGGCCCCCCTAAACCCCCCGTCACCTTATGGCTCCCCATTTTTACCTTAAAACCCCCGGGCCCGCCCCTTTTTGGGCCTCTATTGGCTACCTAAACCTTGCTATTTGGGGCCCCATATACCCTTTTTAAGCCCCGTGCCTAATTTTGGGGCCCCTTGCCAGGGGGGCAGGTGCTGGGAAAAATCAGGGGTTCTAAGGTTTTTGTGTCTAAACGCAGGGACAAATGGTCGGAAAAATGTCATCATGATGGGGGACTGGACCGGATGCAGAAAAAAAAGAGGAAAAATCCCAAAGGAACTGGGTCAGAGAAAAAAACACCTGTTGGTTCAAGGGGAACTGACTGTAATCATTATAAGTCTGCACGGCTGTGTACCCCTGCTATTACAATTTTGGTTCACTGTAAAGGGGGTTTATTATTGGGTTTAAAAGGCCCGTGTAACCAATGGTGTTACCACTTTTTGGTAAGGGTTTGGTGGGTTTTATACAGTTGCAGAGCCCGTGTAACTTGTATTTTACCATTTTTTGGTTTACATTTTTTTTTTATATTTTTTTTTTTATTAGACTGTTTTGGTCTTTGGGGTATGTCGTTTATTTTTAGGGTTATTTTTCAGTTAAAATTTGTGGGTTTGGGAATTTTGTGGGTTTGTTTTTTTGGTGGTTTAAAACAGGTCCCTTTTGTAAAAAGCGTTAAGGTAATGTTGGTTTTTGGGGGTTTGGATTTGGGTTGGTTGCGTTTGTTTGGGGTTTTGGGTTTGGGAGGGTATTTGCCCCTTGTATTATCTAAATTTTTTTAACAGCTTTCCCGAAGTTTGGCGTGGGGCAGGGTGGAGGGGGGGGGGGGCATCAAAAAGTTTGCTTTGGGGCCCCGGCTTTCTTAGTTTCGCCCCCCCCCAGCAATAATCTTGATTACGTTTTGTTTTTATAATGTTGTTTTTCAAATTTAATCTGTTTCAGTTGAAGTGAAAACCCGGGGCGGGACCCTACAAAATGGCCCGAGACAAAGGGGGAAAAAGGGGGCCCCTAAAATCAAGTAGATTTCTTTTATTTTGGGCGTTTTTCCCCATAAATTTGCCAAACCCTAAAAACCCACTCACCTGCAAAACCCTCATTCAGACCTATATCCAAGACACAAAAAAAAACGTATGCCAGTTCCATGAACTTTAAGGGGATGTAACATTTTATTGACATTTTTTAAAAGAGTTTGTTACTAAAGGGACTTGCTTTTGCGTGGTTTTAGGGCTTTTTTCGGATATGGTTTTACAGGCGGTTTACAGTCAGAGTGAAATTCATGCCCCTTAGGATCTACGTGAAAAATCCACAGACAACACACATATAAATGATTTGGCCGCATATTTCATGAGGTTTAGCCATCCCATTGACATCAATAGTAAGTTTCCATGCATTTTCTGCACTGGAATACAACCAAAGAATGAGCAGTTTCAAAGATTTTTTTGACCGCATGTTAGTTTTGAAAACCCCGTGCCAAAAATACGCATTGTACCCCGTTTCCCTGAAAATAAGACAGTGTCTTATATTAATTTTTTTTTCCCCAAAAAAGCACTAAAAACTTATTTTTAGGGGAGGTTTTTACATTTATTTTTGAACAAAAAATCAAATGTATTAATATATGCAGTATTTCACAAAAAAATCAGCATAATGAGCCAAACTCAAAATTTCATAACTAAAAATGCACTGTGTCTTATTTTGGGGGCGTCTTATTTTCGGTGAAACGTGCATTCTCTATGGAGATCAATAGGAATCTTTTTCTTTCAGTTTCAAACGAGGATTTCAGGGTGGAATCAGAGTAGAAATCCTCGTAGTGTGAACATAGCCCTAGGGTTTTTCGTTTTTTATCACACCCAGTAAGGCTAGTTCACAAGGGCCCCTTAAATTGCGGGACGAAATTTCCCCCCGAAATTTACCCCTGTGGCCGGGGGGGGGAGCGGGGGGAGGGAGCGGGGGCCGGATTTTGGGCCGGCCTTTAGTTATACTGCTAGCGGGGCGTATACGCGCTAGAAAGTGAATGTCAATTATCTCCCCCCCGGGGGGGAAATTCGCCGGGGGGGGGTAGAGGAGACGTTTAATCCATAAAGTTTTTTTATAAAACGTAATTTTTCCGTAATGAAAGGGCCGTTTTGGCCCCGAATGGCGCACTTCGGGCGTAATTGGGGGGGCCAAAAATAGGGCCCCTTTTTTAAAGGCCGTGTTGAACAGGGCCCTAATTTTCCTACAGATTTACATTTCGTAAGGTTGGTTCACATCTGTCAGAGGTTTCATTCACTGTAGGTCCATTAAATGATGGACACCAATAGCGCCCCACGGACCCCGTGGACTCCAATGTTTCCACCATAGTGCTCAGCGTTTTTCTGGGAAAAAAAAAAAAATTGTGTTGCATGCTAGGCTGTTTTTGCGTCCTTTTGGACAGAATCTGCATCAATGGCTACAAACGGAACCTCCGACGCAGAAGGAAACTAGAAACAACATCTGACCCCTGTAAATAAAAGAAAATCACTCAGGTAAAAACGCACCTTTTCAAAAACCGCTATGTGGGATACCAGCCTAACAGCCATAGAACACAGCTGCCATCCAGCATCTGAAGACACGTGTAGCATAGTCAGGATGCTAAATATCTGCAGTAATGAGACCATTTAGAAATACAGAAATGTTCAATAGCAATACACTACATCATTCAGGACTTCGTTTAAATAGATTATAAGGGAAAAGGATCCAAGTGTGAGCAAAGACTAAAAAGGTTTTCCAGCAGTCATATCTAATACATTAGGTAGCGTTTAACATCTACCTTTAGAGGGCACTATAGACAACAGCCAGCTAGGGAGGAGTGCGGTAATCTACCACCTTTCTATTGATACCCTCAAATAAATTAGATTTTACTGAAACATCCCCTTAGTTACAAAAAAAAATTTATTTAGAAATATTGATTAAAAACTGTTGATTATAATCCTGTATTTGTAATATTTAAAACCTTGGTCAAGGTAACAGAGGCAAGCTAAATTTTAAAGCCCCCCTAGAATTTCAGATTGTTATAGTTGCAACTTTCAAAAATGAAAAAGCAGGGAAATTTTGGGGCGGGGCGCGTGGCGCCGCGGGCCCAAAAAATTTGCAAAGGACAGCCCCTTTTTTGGTATGCCCGCCCCTTCAAAAAGCCACACCCACTCCACCTAAATGCAAACGGTTTTTGGAAAAAAGCCCGGTAGATGCCTTTATAGCCAGGGAGTAGCCCCCCGAACCAGGTAGTGCCCCTTACGGCCGGTAGATGCCCCTTTTACCAATAGATGCCCCCCCTGTAGCCAGGTAGCGCCAAATTTGTTGCCCGGTTGGTGCCCCCCTTTGTTGCCCGGGGGTCCCCCCATTGTCAGCCCCGGGAGGTGCCCCCCTTTGTCAGCCAGGGAGGTGCCCCATTGTCAGCCCGGTAGGTCCCCCTTGTTAGCCAGGTAGGTGCCCCCCTTGTTACCAGGTAGTGCCCCCATCGTTAGCCAGGTAGTGCCCCCATTGTTAGCCAGTTTTTGTCCCCTCTGTTGCGGGAGTGCCCCATCTGTGCCGGTATGCCCCATTTTGTTCAGTAGATGTCCCCCTCTGTTGCCCCGGTAGATGCCCCCTCTGTTGCCAGGTTATTGAAGATCCCCCATTTCAATATGAAATTGTAAGGGGTAGGCCCCATTTTAGAGGTGGGTGATTTTTAAGGTAGGGTTTTTGTAGGGTATTTATTGTTAATTGTTTTTTTAACCCCCATTTGGGGTTCCCCCTTTTTTTTTAAGATTATTGGGGGAAATCCCCTTTTTAGGGTAGTGTTTTTTGGGGGTTTTTTTTTTTTGCCTAGACCCTTTTTTGGTTGGCCCCTTGGGGGGGGGGTTTTGAGGTATCCCCTTTGAAAAGTTTTTGAAAGGGAGGAAAACTAATTTTTTAAAAATAAAATCCACAATTAACCATCTAGGGGGGGAAATTATTTTTAGGGGAAAGTGAAACCCCGGTTTTCCCCTATTTTTTTGGGTTGCCTTTTTGTCGGAAAGGCCCCTAATGGGGAATAAAACCCGGGGGTTTCCCCCTGTGAGGGTTAAATAGGGGTATTTGGGTTTTTTTAAAAGGAGGTAGGGGGGGAAAATCCCCCGGGGGGAACCCCCAAATGGGGGCCCCCCCCGGGAAAAAAAAATTATGTAAAATTTTGGGCCCCCACCACTTTACTTCCTCAAGCACCAATACAAAGAGACCCTCACATGCCTAAATAGCAAAAACCCCCAAATTATTTTGTTCACTACAAAATTTGTCCCCCCTTGGGGCCCCCCCCCCCCCCAAAGCACTGCTATGGTTTGGCCTTGAAGGAACTTTATTGCCTGAGCTAAATTTAAGGGTTTCTTTTGCAGTTTCCCCTCACCCCAATGTAATAAAAATTTAAGTCAATTTTAATGCATATTTTGGGGGGAAAAAAAAAGCAAAAAGTGCAAATTTTTTCCGTATTTTTCAAGTAAGTACAAGAAAACGACTCACCCTTTGTGATGTTTTAACTACTTCGGGAACATTCACGTTTGGATGCTGATTTTGATTCAGCGCCTCAGAATTAGCGTCCAGTCTGACTATAATCTGCCTTACTTTCTGCGTAATGGAAAATCAGCGCAGTTGTGCACACTATTTTGATTTTCCTCTGCACGATTTTAGCACTGAAAAATAAATATTTTGGGGTGGACTCCTGAGACTGAAAACCTGCCTCTGAAAATGGGCCTCAAATCATACAAGGATTTAGCAGTAAAATTCATATAAACGTACCCTTACTGATATTTGACATACAATTACATCATAATGCTGGTGAGGGAGAATAGAATGGGCGTACGTGGCAGGTACCGGCTGATCATTACAGTTGGGAGCCGACTACCAGCTAGGATCAGAGATAACTTCAATCACAGCTGTTTAACCATTTAGACACCACAGCGTCTAAAAGAATGAGGAAGAACCATCTTGGTATTTTTTTCCAGCAACCATGTACTGCAGAACAGTGTATGAGTGATCACACCTCCTAGAGGTATATGTAATAAAAAATAAAGATGTATATATATATTTAAAAAGTTGAACACTCCTCTTGCCATTTTACAAACAAAGGGTTAAACATAATTTGCACCTATTAAGATATAACCTTTTTCTCTTATGGTGAACACCATAGAAGAAGAGGAAAAAAAAAAAAAAAAAAAGGGGGGGGAGGGAGGGGGAGGAATTTCCAAACACCTAAAACTGGAAGTTAGCAGTCGCAGGTATCCCAGAATGGTATTAATAAAAACTACAAATTAGGCCGCAAAGATGAGCCCTTACATCCATGGATTTCAAAAACCAAGAAGTTATTGGTCGCAAAAAGCGTCACTGCAGTGCAAATTTAAAAAAAAAAAAACTGATTTTTTTATAGTCCTAAAACATAACAAAAACTCTACAAATTTGGTATCACCAGAGTCGTACCGATCTGCAGAATACATGTCATTTATACCGTACTGTAAACACCGTAAAAATAAACCCCCTGCAAAATCGCCGCAATAGCTTTTTATTGATCACATTTCACACCACATAGAATGTTTTGGGAGTTTCCCAGGACATTAAGGCCGTGTTCACACGGCTTATTCCCGACAGATTTGTGAGCCGTATTGGGCTCACAAATCTGCCGTGAAGAAGGGGCGGGATGGGGGCGGGGCCGGAGCACACGGGGGCGCCACTCCCAGCCCCATAGACAATGCATTGTTTACGGCGCGTCCGCGCCGTAAATAATGTGCATGTCACTTTCTCCCCCCGCGCGGATTCGCCGAGCGGGGAGGAGTGACGGAATCCACTGTTCTCTATGAGAGCAGTGGATTACCGTAATGACAGGGACGGATTGGCGCCGTACTGAAGCGCAAATCCGGTGCGGAGTACGGCGCCAATCCATGCCCAAATAAGCCGTGTGAACGAGGCCTAATGCTATTAAAAAAAATACAAAACAACAAGCCCTCATATAGCTATGTAGATGGGAAAATAAAAGTTGTGGCTATTGTAAGGCAGGGAGGAAAAAATAAATGCACCAGAAAAAAAAATAAAAAAAATGCTGCAGCGTCAAGGGGTTAAAAATCCATGTATGATAAATAAAACAAAAAAGAAAAGAAAAAGACTTTCAGTTTGAAACCTTTTCACATTGTTTCTTTTGGCATTTTATAAATTGTCTTTTTGAACATTGACATAAAAGTCACATTAAATCTACAGAAAAAAAACCCTGAAAAATACCTTTGTAATTGTGTCACATTTTAAAGCTGCTATGGTGTAAAATAAAACAAACCACATGTTTGCTAGTTACCTAAACCTAAAACACTTTTTGTGATAAAATTCTGGAGCATTTTAAGTTTGCAAACCTTAAAGTATTAGATGCAATGTATTGTTATATAATTATAATACAATATCACTTCCCATACAATGAATACATAAACTACTATAAATGGCAACTAAAATAATTCTATTACAGATCAAAACATTGCTCATATTTGTAGTGTCTGTGAACATTTTAATAAAATGTTGAGTACACTCATATACCAGAAAGTCAATATACTAACCTACTGCACAAATAGAAAACTAACCTCTAACTGGATTCTCAGCCCCTATGAAAGTCTTGCTTGAAGGAAGGACTATTTAATCAAGCACACCTATAATAAATAGAAGGAAGTGCTGGGCCACCTTTAAAAACATGTGCAAGTTTGGAACAATCAAGGTCGTATGTAAGCTAGATTCTCAACGCATTAGGCCATGTTCACACGGCTTATTCTGGGACGTATTTCAGTCCGTAATGCGCGCCATACTGCGCGAATTACGGGCTGAAATACTTCCCAGTCAGTACAGTAATCTACAGTTCTCATAGAGAACCGTGGATTACGTCTCCTCTCCCCGCTCGGGGAATACGCTGAGCGGGGAGAGAAGTAACATGTCATTTCTTTACGGCGTATACGCGCCATGAATAATGAATGTCTATGGGGCCAGTGGGCTGCTGGCCCCCCCGCCCCGCCCCCTCATCAGAGCACACGGCGTAATTGCGAGGCGTAATTACACCGTGTGAACATAGCCTTAATCCACTAGCCTGATACACGATTTTTAACATAAAAACGTGTATGTTAACATTTACATTGATTCGTATAGTTGGACGTATCCCCACAGTTTATGTCCTTAGTATCCGTTTTATGACCTTGTGTCGTCTCTTCTTTATTTATTTGAAAGATTGAAGACCCAGGGTGATGAGCTTTTTCAAGAAACGTATATGTTACAGTATATGTTTTCTTAAGATGTATACGACTGGAAAACACATATATAAACACGTATATGTGCCGAAACATAAACGTTTGTATCCGACAGAAAAATATAAACAAACCTACCCAATAGAATTGCAGGGAAAAGCAGGTGACAGCCAACAGAGATGCTAAGTTAGAAAAAAAAAGGGATGTCAAACATATGCTCAAAACAGTGTATGCATAGCATATGCTTAGGCCCACATGTATGAAAACTGACTAGGTCTAAAACTCACTTTGTTGCCCATAGCAACCAATCAGAGCGCCCCTTTCATTTCATATAGTGCTCTGGAAAAATGAGAGGGGCGCTCTGATTGGTAGCTATGGGCAACAAAGTGAGATTTAGACCTAGGCAGTTTTCAAACATGTAACCCATAGGGTATGTTCACACGGGTTAATTTCGGCACACATTTCACAGCGTATTTGCGCTCTAATACGCCAAAATTACGGTTATCCATAGTTCTCATAGAGTACTATGGATTACTTCTCCTCTCCCCACTCGTACAATACGATTGTATTGTACGCGCGGGGAGATAAGTGACATGTCAATTACTTGCGGTGAATATGCGCCGTGAGTAGAGATGGGCAAATCGATTCTAACGAAGTGGAATTCGTTTAGAATTTCAGGAAAACGTCGGTTCTGAGCGAAGTCGAACTTTGGGGTACTTTGGGTGAACGAAGTGTGCTTTTGATTGATAAAATGGCTGCGAGCACTTGGGTTACAGGGGGCAAAGCCTTTGGGGGGGAAGGAGCATACCCTGCATGACATGTGCGAGGTAAACCCAATAAGAGCCCGGCGGGATTTGTGGTACCGCCTGTTAAGCCCCGGGCGCGCGCTGGGGCTATCCCGTCTCACGTATTTTTGGGAAGATGTCCCTGGTGCTTATGATAGTGTACTAAAAAAATATTTTTATCGGATGTTGGGGGGTGTTCGTTGTTCAGAGACTGTTCTCTTAACGTTTATTTCAAATTTTTTGGGGTTTGGATCTGAAACCCCGTGTGGTTCCACTCCCCGCTGCTTTAAAATTTAAAAATTTATCTGCTCAAAGCACTTTGAATATCCAAAGGGGGGATTAAGCTTTCCCTGTTGATTCATTTAAAAAAACAGCGTTTTTACATTAAAAAATACCACTTCATTTTTGGTGCTCAATCTTTGGCGCAATTTAATAAAGGGGTTAATTAAGTTTGTTTTTCTGCTGTTGTGGTGACCCAAGAAACCCTCATTTTTCCCGAAAATATATACTTTTTTTCCTGTACCCTAATTCAAAAAGCAAAGGTTAATTACAATTTTATCTTTGTTGTGTGGCGAAAAAAAAAACCGCATTTGGTAACACGCTACAAAGTAGTATTTTGTGGGGGCTAAAATTCTTTGGGCCAATTTACACCCAGGGGTTAATTAAGGTTGTTATTAAAATGTGGTGCTCAAAAAAAAAACCGTCATTTTCCCGCCAAATATATACTTTTTTTCCTGTAGCTAATTCAAAAGAAAAGGTTAATTAAAATTTTTTTATCTTTGTTGTGTGGCGTAAAAAAACAGATTGTAACCGCTACAAAGTAGTTTTTGTGGTGGTTTTTTTGGGCCCCAAATTTACATCAGGGGTTAATAGCATTGTTTTTCAGCTGTGGTGACTCCAAGAAACCGCCTTTTCACGCCAAAAATTTATCCCTTTTTTTCTGTAGCCTAATTTCACAAGAAGGTTAATTAAATTTTATTCTTGTTGTGTGGGGGTTAAAAAACCCTTAAAAACACGCTAAAAAGCTGTAGTTTTGGTGGCTAATTTTTTTGGCGCAATTTACACCCAGGGGTAACTAGCATTGTTATTCATGTGGTGACCCCAAAAGAAACCGCATTTTCCCCGCCAAAATATATACATTTTTTGTACCCCAAATTTTAAAAAGCAAAGGTTAATTACTTTTTATCTCTTGTTTTTGTGGGTAGAAAATACGAATTTAACACCTAAAAAGCTAGTAGTTTGTGGGCTCAATTCTTTTGCGAAATTTTACATCCGGGGTTAATTAAGCGTTGTTCTGCGTTGTACTCAGTAAAAGAAATTTTTTTTTCACCGCCACAGAAGAATTCTTTTGCATAATTATATCCAAAGGGTTAATTAAAGCCTGTTTGTGCTTTTTATTCAGAAAATACACGAGTTTTAAACGGCACTAAAAGTAAATTTTTTCCCTCCCCTTTTTGTGGAGGCAATTTATACCCAAGGGTTCCCAAGTTGTTACTGGGTTCATTTGGCGTCAAAAAGGGTGTTTTTTCATTTTACAGATATCTTCATCAAAACAGTGTTTGTAATTTTAGAACAAACATATGTCGCAGAGAGGTGGCAGGCTCTGAAACCTGCGGTGGCAGAGGACAAAGCTTCCGGCCCCGGCGCAGCACAGCAAAGGGGGGGTCGAGCAGGGGTTTACTCGGTGAGGCCCAACTGCCGCTGTCATCTAGCGGCCCCTGTGTTTTTTCGCAACCCCAAGGGGTTTTTGATTGGTTGACTAGGTATCCATTCCTCCCCGATGAATCGACAACCCCCGCCAAGAGTCGGTTTGGGGAAAGTCAGAAAACCTTAGTTGGCATGGCCCCGGGGGGCGGGTCAGGGCCTCACCTGTCCCCCAACCCCCCCTCTGTCCCCTCGGGTTCCCCCAGCCCGGATTACTATGTGGTCTGGGCTAGCGCCACTATATAGCGAGGATGAAAATTTGAGGAGGGCAGTCAGCAGGCTACTTGGCAGCGAAGAAATGGGGCCCATATCCCCTGCTTTTTTGCAGTAGGCGGCAAATATAGATGTTGAGGTGGCATGGGGGTAGTTTTGGGGGTCGCCTTTTGCAACCCAAAACCCGGGGATAGGACAGCAGTGACAATGAAAAAAAAAATGTGATGATTTTAGCCGGCCCCACTTGGGGCCGGGGGGAGGCAAGGGCTTCATCATCGCAGGGGAAAAAAAGGGCGTCAGTTTCGCGTCAGGAGCGGAAAGCCAGCAAGTGGGTGTGTGGGGTGAGGCGCGGATAGCAGCAGTTGAGGTCGGGAGCCAAGCGGCCAGGGTAAAAACCCCCCTTCGAAAGGGCCAAAAAAGTAGCGGAAAAGGGGCTAAACGAGGCAGCGGGGCAGTATCATTAAAAGGGGAGCGTTGGGGTAAAAAACCCATACTCGGCGGTGTGGCAGTTTTTGCTAAGACCCGGGGAGCCCAAAATGGGTATATGTAGAATTGTAAGCAAAAAGTGAAGCGTGGCCGGGGGGTAAAATTGGCACCACGGGCCCTGCGTCCCAAAAATGCAGCGTCAAATCGGTGGCCTGGGGGAAAGGGAAGATGTGGTGGTCCCTCCTGCACCGCAGCAGCGGCCCAGTGGCACCATGCCTTTTTAGCCCGTCAAAGGCCCCCCCCTCTGCAAAAAGGGGCTGTTTCTCTTTGAATCATCTCCCCGGGCCAGATGCTCCCGCTCCTCGCTACTATGGCGCCCGCAGTCGTTTTAGCAAGGCGATTTGCAAAGAGACAACAGATGTTCCAACCCTCCCAAGGTGAGAAATGACCGTAAACCTGTCCCAAATTGTTGGTGCGCGTCCCCCTTTCCAAATGGTGGATTGCACCGTTCAGAGAACTAATGGCTTGTGCCGAGCCGAATGGGAGTTCCAAGCCGTAATTTCTTTTCCAAAAAGGCAGTACCGCACTTATAAAAATGTAGAACAGAAGGTGAGCCAAATCCTTGAGCTTTTCGGTTTGTTCCCAAAGGTGCACGGAAATGCGGACGTTGGAGCTGTAAATACGGTCGGGCCGTACATGTCCTTTGGCCCTGGGTGAATGTGCTTCCTGCCAGGACACAACAACTTGGAAGAAGACGCCGCCCTTTTTCTTCCCGTTGTCAAACTGCGGGTCCTGCGGCCCAATTTTCCACCTCCCCCACCCCCCACCACCACCAAACTCAGCCTCCAAAAAGTTCTCCTTCATCATACCCAAAAGTGTAGGGCCCAGCGGTTTTCACGGGAGTTTTTTCAAAAAGGGTTGGCCTCGGCGAACAAAGGGCAAAAAGGGGGGGGAAAATGTCCGCGTTTAATGCAGCAAGGGTACCCATGTGTGGGTTTTCCGCGCCAACTGCAAACGGAAAACCCTTGGGGATGGACCCAAAGGAAAATAACATGGTGTCCGCGCTTTCACCATTGGGGGTTAAAAGGTTCCCGAAGTCTTTTAAACCCATCTTTAGAAGATTTTGAAAATGGCCAAAGGGAAAAAGTGCTTTCACTTATCCCTTTTCCCACAAAAGCCGGAAAACACCCCTAGAGTTTCAGCGGCAGAAAAGGGGCCCCCCTAACACACTCTGTTTTGCGGGTGTTTCCCCCCCATTGGAATTCCCGGCCCCCGCACATGTTGGACCCCACTGTATGAACAGAGAAAAAGGGCCCAAAATTTAAAGATTTTTTGATTTATCCCGGGGGACAGGGGTACTCCCCGTGTAAAATTTTTGTTTAGCCAGTGGCAGCTCATTTGGTTTCACCTTGCCGTTTTTTTGAGGCCCTTCGGGGGCCAAAAATTTTTTGTCAGTCGCCCGGGAAATACGGGAGGGAAAAAACGTTCTTTTCCCCTGCTTCATGGGCCTGGAAAAAAGATGTGAAAAATCTGTCTGGGAGGGGGGTGGAGGGCGTGGCGAAACATTCGCGGCCACATGAGTCCGGGGGGGGGACTTAAATAGAGGAGGAGGGAAGGGCATTGGAGCAGAAGCAAATTTTCTGGTTTAAATGAGTGGATTTTTACCAGGTGACAAAGGGAGGAGCAGGAGCAGCTGGAGGAGGGAGATGGGGGGTGGGAAAAATAGGCAGTTTACCGCAAGCCCCCTGGCAGTTTTACAGTTTGGGGATGGGAAGGGAGGGAGCCCCCCGGGTCACTTGTTTCAGATGGCCCGCAGCCCTGTGAAATTTGCCCTGGTTTTGACAGGCCGAATAGTCAGCAAACCCCCCGAGGGATGACTTCTGGCTCTCCACCCTAATTTGGGCCCTCGCTTTCCGGGGCCCAAAAAGGGGGCTTTTTCCCCAAACTATTTAGAGGGGGGGGGGGAAAAAACTCCAAAAACTATAGGGAAAAACTCCGTTGTCAGTTTGGGCCCCTGCCTATGTGCCCGGGATCGGGCCCTCCCTTTACAGGTTTTTGACCGGGGGGTTCTTCAGCGCTCACGTACTTGCCGTGGCTGCTGGGGGAAGCCAAGCGACCTAAGTTTGGGTCCCCTGGGTGAGCAAACTTCCTTTTACCCGCCTTGTGAGGGGGGCAGTCCGCGGGAAACAGCAGGGAGGACCTGGAGCAGCCCTGAACCAACAGGGTTTTGGCCTACCCAGAAAGCACTCTGCCAACCCCAGTTAGAAGATCCCCAAAGGATAAATGGGCAGCCCAAATGGATGTGGGGGGCCGCAAATTGCCGGTTTGCAGTGGGGAAGCTGTCCCGCCTTTGGCCCGTTTGTGTGCATCGAGTGGGTGTTAAGGGGCGGCCGGGGCCCCCTAATTACCCCAAAGGAGAAAAACCCCTTGTACGGGAAATTTTTTGGAAAAGACTGAAACCCTTTTTTCAAGATGAATAGGGTGGATTGGCCAGGATTTCCCAACACAAAATGCTTTTGGGGGTTTAGGGGCTTCATCAGCCCTGACGCCTAAACCCAAAAAAGTGGGGAAATGAGGCTGGGTTCCAAAAATACCGGGATCAGCCACTATTTTTGATGCCGGCCCCCCGCCTATGCCACACATCTGTGACAGTTTTTCCATCTGCCCCCAACCAAACTTTAACCCGGGAATGGTATTTTACCCCCTCCAAAACTCTGTCATTTTGCCACTTTCTGACCTCATTTTTCTGCTGCTGTTGTGGTGCCGTGACATCCACCTATGTCATTGTGCACCTCTGACCTCATGTGTTGCTCCGCCCCGTCTTTTCCTCTCTGTCTTGTGCCCCTCTTTTGGCCTACTCCTGTTTTTGTCCCTCCCGAATGTCATTGTGCCACTCTCTGACCACATGCTGCTCCGCCGTACCTCCATCTTTGTCATTTGCCCTTGTGACCTACTACTGTTTTTCCACCTAGATGTCTTTTTGCCCTGTTGCCTTTGTGCTGCCGTGACCTCCACACTGTGTCATTGTGCCACTTGTGGCCTACTCCTGTTTTTTTCCATTCCAAAAATGTATTGTGCCCCCTCTTGCCCCGTGCTGCTGCCGCCCTCACCTCCACTCTCTGTCATTGTGCCCCTCTGTGGGTTCCTGTTTTTCGCCTCCCGAATGTCATTGTGCCACTGTCTGATCTGTGCTGCTGCCCTGCCCCCAGACTGTGTCATTGTGCCCCTCGTGGCCTACTCCCTTTTTTTCCCCCCTCCAGAAATTTTACTGTGCCCTGTCTGAACTCTGCTGCTGCTGCCCTGACCTCCCCATTTTTGTCATTGTGCCACTCTGTGGCCTACTCCTGTTTTTCCACCTCCGAAATTTATTGGGCACTGTGACCTATGCTGCTGCTGCCCTGCCCAACGTATTTGTGCCCCCCTGTGGCCTACTCCTTTTTGCCACCTCCGAATGCATTGTGTACTATTGCCTATGCTGCTGCCGCCGTCACCTCCATCTTGTCATTGTGCCACTCTGTGGCCTACTCCCGTTTTTGTCACCTCTAGAATGTCATTGTGCCACTGTCTGACCTCATGGTGACCTACACACTCTGTCATTGTGCCACTGTCTGACCTCATGCTGCTGCTGTGGCTGCTGCCGTGACCTACACACTGTGTTATTGTCCCACTCTGTGGCCTACTCCTGTTTTTGCCACCTCTAGAATGTCATTGTGCCACTGTCTGACCTCATGCTGCTGCTGCTGCTGTTGATGCCGTCAACTCCACACTGTGTCATTGTGCCACTCTTTGGCCTACTCCTGTTTTTGCTACCTCCAGAATGTCATTGTGCCACTCTCTGACCTCATGCTGCTGTGGCTGCCGCCGTCACCTCCACACTCTGTCACTGATGTTGCCACCTGAGCCCTCAGCTTGTTTTTTTCCAGCTTTCGCTGGCATGACTTTATCAGGCTACATTCCCGCTTGAGTTTTTTGATCAGTTTTGCCCTCTTAAGTGCCCAGGGAATTTTATAGTGAAGCGATTCTAAGAGCGGCGGCAGTCATGTGCGTGTCATACTAAAACACAACATTGTATGAAGACCAAACCAAGCTCCCTCTGCATATTTAAGCATGGCACAACGTTCTACAGCGCCCTGCAGGCTCTGTGCAGCCTGGAAATAGCTGCTTTTTTAAAGTGATTCTTCCCGCAGTAATTCGGACCGAAGTTATTTTTGTCGGGAAATTCGGCGAAGTGACCGAACTGAATTTTTTAGAAATTCGCCCATCTCTAGCCGTGAGCAATGAATGTCAATGGGACTGACATTTTGTTGTTCCTGTCCTAGAAATGAAATCCACTTGACTAGTAAGGTATTCTTTAAAACAATTCCTTCATTAATAATAGTCAAAATAG
Organism: Phyllomedusa bahiana; assembly: GCA_025379985.1. Classification (NCBI taxonomy): domain Eukaryota; kingdom Metazoa; phylum Chordata; class Amphibia; order Anura; family Hylidae; genus Phyllomedusa; species Phyllomedusa bahiana. Next base: position 53,154 of record JAODAL010018486.1, read on the forward strand.
GTCAGAACAATGCATGTTGTATGTTTAACCTGCTTCCTCAGGATCAGTTGTTCTGAACTGTTTTGAGTATTATTATTTGGGTTGTCTCACTACATCAATTCATCATAACTGAGTGTTATTGGTTTCATTTTAAAAATCAGGGACATGTTTACTGGATTTACTGGTTTCTACTGGCCTGCAGTGAGGAGCTGCTGAGGACACCAGGTCTGTTGCTATAGCGACCAGCACTGGCAGCCTATCAGGAGAGAACAAACAGATCTGTAGCTATAGCAACCTGAGGAGCTGATGCAGCGCATACAAGAGGTGAATATGTCTAGGAATATGTACGATATTGCAAAGTAACTTGATTTTGCAAGATCTTTAACATAAAAAGCAATCCTTGTAGTGAGACAACCCCTTTTATAAACAAACTGCTTTTAAGAATATCTTATTCTTCAAGTGGATATTATTTCAGGGACCGGCACTGCAAATCTTGAATTTACCCGTCAGCAGTAGAATTGTTATGAGGCCTTATTGTGGAACCATGTGTGGAGGAGGGTTCTATTTGAGCCAAGACAGCTGCTGTCCCTATTATTATTATTAAGTATTATTATTATTATTATTTAGAAGCTTGTGACAAGCTGTGCCTTAGGCTATGTTCACACGGCTTAACTGCGAGACGTAATTACGCCCCGCAATTACGCCGTGTGGACGGGGGCGGGAGCGGGGGAGTGAGCGGGGGGCCGGCACTTCGCCAGCCCATAGACTTGTATTACCAGCGGTGCGTATACGCCGCTGGTAATTCACATGTCACTTATCTCCCCACACGGCATATTCGCCGAGCAGGGAGAGGAGACGTAATCCATAGTTCTCTATGAGAACTGTGGATTACCGTAATGAATGGGCCGTTTTCAGCCCGTACTTTGCGCACTTCGGCGCGTAATTACGGACCGAAATACGACCCATTTTAAGCCGTGTGAACATGGCCTTAGGCTATGTTCACACGGTTTAAAATGGGACGTATTTCAGTTCCTAATTACGCGCCGGAGTGCGCAAATTACGGCTGAAATACCTTCCAGTCATTACGGTAATCCACAGTTCTCATAGAGAACTATGGATTACGTCTCATCTCCCTGCTCGGCGAATCCGCCGCGGGGGGAGATAAGTGACATGTGAATTACCAGCGGCAATACGCACCGCTGGTAATACAAGTCTATGGGCCGGAGAAGTGCCAGCCCCCAGCTCCCGCCCCGCCACTGTCCACACGGCGTAATTGCGGGGCGTAATTACGCCCTGCAAATACACCGTGTGAACATAGCCTCAGAATTGCCCAACTCTTAAATGGGTTCCCCACGAGCTAGCTGTGAGTCAAGCATGCATGTTATTGAAGAGGGCGACGCATGTTGCCGTCCTCTTCATTCATTTATATGGGAGCTCCCAAATATAGCCAAGTGTTTGTGCTTGGCTATATTCAGGATATTCTCTTAGAAGTCAATGGAGAGGAAGGCTGCAAGGGCCGTCCTCATTCACATGAGTGACCAGTACAGGGGATTTTACCCTTTAAGGCTGGGTTCACATTGTGCTTAAAAGGGTGTTCCCACAAAGCAAAGTCTAGCGGCCGTCCTCCTCATTCACTTCTATGGGAGTTATCAACAAATCAAAAAATGACAAACATGTGGTGGCAGAAAACATAGGAACATGATATCTGCTAAGACAGGACAAGAGGAAGGACGTATTAATAATGGTAATAATGTTGTGAATTTGTCTTCTTAGATTTTGTCTTCGGAACAAATCTCGGTTCTTTTCCATGCTTTGAATTTTGCTCCTACATTGCATTTTAATGTATATCAGACCATAGTCGATGTGAATCGCTTTATACGTTCTTTGATGGCAAAGAAGCATTTTTTTTTATCAGGATGATGAAGGAGAAAGTGCTGAGAATGTTGACAATTATCTCAGTTTTACTTCATTCCAAGTTGTGCAAAGAGATTTGTTACCACTCCAAATGAGGCAACTCACTTTGATGGTGGTGTATGTAGCTCAGAGAATTTTGACACAGGTAACCCTTCTTTTTATCTCATACAGGCTCGTACACAAGCCATAGATCATTTCCAGGAAATTGTTCAAGAGTTGATTTCTTTGGCTTCTTGTACCTTTAATAATGCTCACAATAGAATTAATAAAACCAAAAGGGCTCCAAAAGCATTCATAGGTCAGGTATATCCATGCACTTTAGCTCCAAATAAGTACTAGAAATCAGGGGGGCAAAATATCACTCCTAAATACACAGTAATAACCAAAATAAACAAAAAGAGGACTACATGCCATATGAAAAATATTAACAAAATATTATTTTTAAAGAAAAATACAAACGTAATAAAAGTTTAAAACAACAAGAGACGAAAACAAAAACTGACAGGTTTGCTGACCTGGGAGAAGTAATTAACAATATATAAGACACGCAGTAAATAGTTCACACTCATCAGTGCAACATAGTAAGCATCATAGTACTCATAGATGAGAGGAAAAAAATAGGTAATAATTAGTAAGTATTACCCACGGTCGTAATCTCCACAAGTAGCAGGACCTGACACACCTATGCACATTTCGCAGTCGCTTCCTGCAGGGGATGTGATAGAATTAATAATCTTACACAGCTAGAGCAAAAACCTGTTCAGGATATTCGTAATAATTATTATTTGACTATAAAAGCAGCAGACAAAAGAGGGTCAGGCGGTAGTTGCACTCCATACAAGCTTCCATTTGCAGTGCAATAAGCTTTTGCTATCAGATTCAGTTTCATATGAAAAATGACCACCTGATTAAACGCAAAAATTTCATGTAGACCTTTGAAGTTTTTAGATTGAGGATAAAGAATCAGAAGGAATATATTTATTTGAATATTCAGAATTATATTACCGCTATTTTTCATTCTCTGCCTAATTCTATGTTCAAACGGCTTAATTACGCAAAGTACAGTACGGACGCTGTTACGCCGGTTGATCAGCGCGTACACCCACGGTACAGGGGGGCCGAGAGCCCCTTAGTCCCATTGACATGCATTACTTGCAGCGCGCATTAGCTGTGAATAATTGACATGTCCCTTATCTCCCCGCGCGTACAATATGATCGTATTGTACGAGCAAGGAGAGGAGGCGTAATTACCGTAATTTCGGTGCGCATCTCACCTGTATTAGAGCACAAATAAGCCGTGAAATGCGTGCCGAAATTAGCCCGTGTGAACATACCCTAAAATGCACGTTATGTTTCCCTCCCGCTATGCATCCTATAGTCGTGGCATTGGTTCTCTTAATGAGAACCTATGCCAAAGGGTCGATTCTTTGTTGCAACCTCTGATTCCTTTAAACACAGGTTTTTTAAAAGATACCAAATGTCCTTAATGTAACTAGTGCCATTTCCTGGAAAGTGGAGTACTCATGGATTGTATGTGACATTGAGTCATTATATTCTTGCATCCCACACCAGCTAGGTGTCTCTGCTGTTGCTGATTTTTTGGATAAATTTTCTGATTATTCGCTGAATTGAAGGACTTTGAAATATCTACTATCATATAATTTCTTTATGTTTAGGGTTTTTTATTTGCAAAAGGCTGGAGTGTCTATGGGGGTGAAATTTTCCCCTTTCTTTGCAAATATTTTTGTTACATGGTGGGAGGAATGTAACATTTTTTCCTGTAGTAATCCTTTTGTGTTGAATGTAGTACAATGATCTCATTATTATCTAGTTATAGGGTCCTTCAGCCGTACCGCACTTCATCCGCCACATTACCAATAGCACTTTCAATTTGAAATTTACAGCTCATTGGCACAAGAATGATGTTTCTTTTTTGGATCTAGAATTGCATGCTGATCCTGTTTTGGGCTGTATTGTCAGCAAAACACATAGGAAATGTGTTGCTGGCAATAATATTTTGAAAGCCACGTCATGTCATCCCTTAAATAACCTCAAAGTTGTATCGGTGGGAGAATTGATGCGTGCTAAGAGAAACTGTTCAAATTATGAACTACGGGGGACCTGTATGAAAATTGTCTTTGTCTAAGACTTTTCTTGTTGCCCATAGCAACCAATCAGAGCGCCCCTTTCATTTTTTCAGAACACAATATGAAATAAAAGGGGAACTCTGGTTGCTATGGGCAACAAGGAAAGTCTTAGATCAAGACAGTTTTCATACATGTGGCCCTATATTTACATGAGGAAAAACACATCTGTGATCGCTTGCATCCTGAATGGATAATTACATGTGCCATATCCATTGTTAAAACAAAGTCTAGACAACAAATATTAAAAAAACAAAAAAGATCAATCATGTGCAACTCTTCACACTTTTGTTACTTCTTATAATTGTGAATTTTCTCAAGTTAAAACCAATATTAAAAAATATCTACACTTGTTAGAACAGGATACCATCTTGCATTATTCATTGAAAAATGGTTGCAGATTTTCTGCTAGAAAAGTTCCCACACTAGGTAGGGGTCAGGAAAAGCCCGTGCCCACTCAAGGGTCGACGGCGTGACTTGGGATTTATCGTGACATAGTGTTCCCTAGGGTACGGCACAAGGTCAGCCGGATACGGTTTCACAGTTAACCCCTGTCCAAATGGGCACAGGAAGACTCAGGGAGTGAGAGAGGACACCCCACAACCCTGAACGGCTGGGAGAGATCTGTTTACCCACACTGGTGAAACAGAACTCTGCCAGACCAGTAGACTGCCACCAGTTAATCGTTAGCTATAAGACCGGTTCTTTACAGACTTATAACAAGGCCAGGAACCAGCCCAGGTGGCGATATATTAGAGACCGAGAAAGACGGACACGTGAGAGCGGCAATCAAGATAACAAACCCGCTCAGGATTAAGTTTTATTGATTTAGTCACCTTGGGGGGCACACTAGACAAGCAAAACATATATAGGGGTATAACTATATAGATATTGGTCAAAGGTGCAAATACGGATATGGTTACAAAGAAAGAGGCAGCAAGATGTGTCTATTTACCTTAGGTTGGCCTTGTGCTGGCATACACGGGGTGAATGCAGCCTGTTGGTTCTGGATGCTCTGGTACGCATGGTGTAACCCCCTCCCACTGGAGAACGACCACAGGCCCAGTTGGACTTTGACTTATAACAGTACTAGGACAGCTCACGTCACACTCCCTTCACACCCCCTGCTCACGCCCCTGGCAAGGTCTACACTCTCCTCCCTCCCGGGCCATGCTGTTTTTGACTTCGGACACAAAATGGATCATATCGTGGCAGGGCAATGTCGAAGCTTTGTGCTCCTGGCATTATCAGAACCAGGTGGGTCCAAGCTACAACTGGGTATTAAACACAGGGTTTCTACTCTGTTCCTTTTACCAACCTTCCGATTTTCCCTACCCGTGTGCCCTACAAAAGCGGGAGTGAAAGCTATGCGTGTGGGATGTTTCATATTTAAAAATATGAAACTGGGGTTGACCTCTGATGCACGATTCTCCCATAATTCCTTATGAAATTTTGCTTCCGCTGTGGCTGGTCCATCTCTTTGATGCTGGGATCTGGGAGCACATGTGTACTCTAGCCCTGGCTAGGTGATAATTAAATTAAATGAGAATTCTTTTGAGGCTTAGACTCCCTGCTGGGATGGCCTCCTATCTGGCTTGGGAGCAGTCAGGCCTTGTATCTAAATTGGGGACATGTGCCTTTTGCCTAATTGATGGCTTCCACAATGACGTGTTGTACAATGGGGAAGCTTGGGTGACTTTTGCAATAACTGAGTGAATTTGATGTTACAAGAGCTGCAGGGGTGGCTTTTGTCATTTTCCTCACAGTAGACTATTGTCTCGGAGTTAAAATCAGGAACATAATCCAGTACAAAGCAATTGGTTAACATGGGGTCCTTTCAAATGTGGAGCAGTCAGATGTAGTGTATGCAAATATGCGCACCATATAAAAGAAATTTCCACTGTTTTGAATTGTTAGTTAGTTAGCTAACAATGAAGGAACTAGATCTCTGAATACCAGGGCAAGTAGAATATTCTTCTTTATTCCTTTATAAAGGGAGATCACAGCTTAGAAAATGGATGCTCAATGCGATCTGATCAATTACAGACATTCACAAGGTATAATAGCATAAATGACGTGATTTCCTAAAGGTGTTGCTCACTGTTGGTTGTCTCTAGTTACACATATATATATATTAAAATTAGAAATTAGCATACAGCGAGTTGTGAACAATTTTATTCTCGTTAATGTCAGCAATTTTAGATTAACTATTTATATCCTACAAGCTATGTATCAATATATGTACATACATGCACACGCACATATTATATATAATTTATAAGAAAAAGAAACTATTAGGCCTCGTTCACACGGCTTATTCTGCCGCGTATTGGCGCCGTACTGCGCGCCGGATTTGCGCTTCAGTACGGCGCCAATCCGCGGGCAGCAATTACGGTAATCCACTGCTCTCATTGAGACCAGTGGGTCCGTCGCTCCTCCCCGCTCGGGGGGGGGAAAAAGGGTGACATCCCACATTATTTACGGCGCGGACGCGGTAAACAATGCATTGTCTATGGGGCCGGAGCGGCGCCCCCGCCGCGCTCCGGCCCCGCTCCCGTCCCGCCCCTTATTCACGGCGGATTTGTGCGCTCAATACGGCGCACAAATCCGCTGGGAATAAGCCGTGTGAACACGGCCTAATGATATCAGAAAGTCATATAGTCCATGTACGGATTTATAATATTTCCATCATCGACCCTCTAAATTGAAACAATTTATCAATTGTAACACAACATTTGTTGTTTTTTGTTTCACATGTAAAAAAAAATCTTATGTTGGTTGTTCCACCTGTAAATTGAAGACCAAGGATACATGAGCACATTAGTGATCCTACCAATAGTAACGCACATAATCCCTCAAATGTGTCCAAACACTTTTTTCAAATACATGTCATTTTGGCTTCTGTGGTCTACAAAGCGTTAATAGACCTATATGAAGTGGTGATTGGAGAAGGGCCATTTTGGATAGGGAAGCGTTTTGGATCTTGTGCTTGGACACATCATATCTGAGCAGGTTAAACTATAGATCAAATTTGGGTTTACATTATTAACATCTTGTTCTGTTCTTTATTATATTTATTTGTAGTTATTTGTTGGATTCTATTACTATTTTTTTATGTGAAGGGTGTAACCCCTTCTGTCGCTTTTTAATGAAGTGTTTCCAGTCTTTCAAGCAAGCCACGAGAAAGAACCTTTGTTCGAAACGCATAGGATAGTGTCTTCTCCAGACATACCTTGCTTTTTTCTGCTGTTTTTTGTCATATATTTGTCATATATTTTTGTATTTTGGTTTTTATTTACATTTGGAATAAAAGTCGCTTTTATATTTTCACTTTAAGAAGTTGGTCATGTTTATTGCTATGTTGCCCAGCACCAAGACGTGGAGCTGTTTAACAATAATATTTTTATCCTGATGCATTCTGCGATACATTCATCGGGAACATCAATGCAAACAGTCACTTTTGGACTACGTTTCCATGCTGACCAAAATAGTGCAGTCAAACCCAAGGAAAAAAGGTGTCCCTACTACAGAAGCATGTCTGTAAAAGAAAAAAATGTATATGTTAAATTAATGCAAAATAAATGTCAAATATATAGGTTTCAGATGCAACCGTCAAAGATATGCTTAAAATGGCGTATCTTTGGTATATGCTTGTATTTGTTATAATAAACATGTTGCAGGATGATCAAACCTGGGGATTAGCCTAATCTTGAGGCATTATCGCTTTTATAAATCCAGGATCCCTCGTTGTGCGGTATCCAAATTATATAAAAAAGGTACATATGCACATGTCGACAAAAATTAAAATATGACATCAATAGCAATAGTGTTATACCGTTTTATTTTTAGGTGTGGCAATATCATTATATTCCATACATCATCAGTGGATCATCAATATTAATTCAATCCCCTAATCATAAATCATTTTGTGATTGGTCACTTGATTAATATACATCTGCACAGGTGTATAACTTGGGATTATCAATAACCCTGGTTCACACGGCTTATTTGGACAAGATTCTTCTGATCCCAAACCAGCATCAAAGCCTCACCTGAAACACACTTCTTCAGAAGAGGTCTTAGACGGACTTCTCGGCGCGTTTTTGGACAAGGTTTTCAACACTGTTTTCACCCATATAAATTAATAGCAAAGACAAAAAAACACGCCGAGGTTTTAGATGAGGTTTTGAAGCTTTAAGTTGATTCCTATGGGGATTTCCAGCACTGAAAACACTTCAAGAATTGACATGACACTTCTTTTCAGCACCAAAAACAGCTTCCAAAGAATCGCCTATTATGCGTATAAGAACCTCGTCGTGTGTGAACAACAACGTTGTTTTACATAGGAATCAATGATAATGAAATGGGGGCATTTTGGAGGCTTTTTAGATGCTATTTTGGGAATGGAAATGCTTCAAAAACAGCGTCAAAATCAGCCATGTGAACATACCCTTACACTACATTACCTCATTTTTTGTTTCATAAAACTACCCTGAGGCTCACATGGTGTTTTTTGATGAGTATTTTACTGAAGTATTTTTAAGCCAAAACCAGAAAGTATTAATCATCAATGAAAGGATTGTACCTCTTCTGTGTTTTGGACCTATCCCTTGTTTTGGCTTACAAATACTGTAGCAAATTGTGCACCAAAAAACACGGTGTGAACCCAGCATACGGCGGATTTTAGTAGCGTTTTTTCTGGTGTCTTCATTTGCGTTTTTTGGGGCAAAAATTACTGCTGCCATGTCTTAGCTGGAAGTTTAATCATTGTTATTTTCTCTGAGGTGCTTTTCTTTTTCTTTACTTTGGTTAGTGGCAAATGCAGCATGCTGTAGGTATGGTGTTTTGGAAGCAGTTTGTGACATTTTTCCTCCTATAATCCTCAATTTTCTTTTTGTTCCTGCAGCAAAAAACGCAAATGTAAATGTCATACTTGCCAACTTTTGAAAGTGGCCTTCAAGAGATTTAGGGCGACATTTCGCAACACACCAACTTGTGTATATTGGCGTCTGTCAGTCCGTATCATTGAGAGTAGGTGAAGTGTAGTCTGGTTTTAGGCGCATGTTCCATCATTTTCTTTTGTTCGTCATGTGCTCTGCACATTTCCACGTGGCTTTTTCATTCTTGTGTGTTCCATGACTAAAACTGAGCGCATCTTTGGCAATTTGTTGTCTTAGCGAATGCGCTTTTTTGGGATACGTTGCGTCTGATTTTCATCGTGCGACCTGCCATGTTTCGGGTTTCCACTCTCTTCTGCACTTTGGTGTCACAGTAAAATACTGCGCCTAAGCTATCGCGAATGTTTTAGGCCAAATAATCAGGTGCACTCTGCGTGTTTTGGATACAGCGCATCTGATTTTCAACTTTCGACCGGCCGCCTATATTCAGCTCTTTGCTGTCTAACCTTGCACATCTTTTTCCCAAAATAATCGGGAAATGCAGCGTGTTTTTATTGCTTGCGTTTACATTGTATGTGCGCATAGTGTTAGCGCTCAGAAGTTGGCTATTTTCTTAATGCGCCTGAAATACACCCACGCCCAAAATGCAACGTATGTCAAAAAAGGCGCAGGCACAAAAAAAAGATTGGGCACACCTACAACAATGCACCCAATTTTGACTTATACACAGCCCAACACCCAAACAAGACGTAACCGACAAAACAAACACCAAAAAAAGGCGCACTTTAAAATACCGACAGACACCAAATATTCCATTGAAAAAAATTAAGCGCACAACAACAAAAAAAATCTATTACCACCGTATGCACATCCCGGCCGCATTCAAACAGCCATACGGACGCTAGTTTTGCGAAATGTCGCACTTAGAGTTGTGGTGCACATAGCAGAATTTGCATAAACCACTTAGGGTGCCACCAGTGGGGAATAGGGTGTCACCCAGTTTTACTAGACGCTTAGCTAGTGTTCAGTAAAACTGGGTGACATCCCGTCCTGTAAAGAGGGCATCCAAAAACTGGGTGCAACCTGTGGTGGATGGGATGTCACCATTGTCAGACTGGCCTACTGGATGATCTGACACATAAACTGCCAGTTTTTAACTGTATGCACGTCCTGATGATGCTCAAACAGTTAGAAATATGCCACTAAGCTTAGGGTCCACCAGGATGCTGTTAATCCCCTGGGGGGCCCCATAGCTTCACGGCAAAACTTGTGGAGATAACAGACAAAGTCTACAGTCCACAGTAGTAAGCAGTGCAGGCGGCTGCTGGGTCTTCTAGGCTAAAAGCATGAGGCTTTTGGCCTAGGAGAAGCCGTGAGTAGCGTTTCACTGTAGGCAGTGTGATTACATCGCACCCCTATGCCGGAAACAATAAGAGAGCATACATAGCTACCGTACAGGGGCAAATATACCTACAGGTGGTCTACCTAGCTACAGGTGCTTTATATACCTACCCACAGGGGGTATATATACCTACAGGAGCTTTATATACCTATTTACAGGAGCTTTATATAGCTATAGAAGGCATATTACCTACATGGAATCTATAGCTGCAATGGGCATATATACTTACAGGGTCTCTATGTACCTACAGGAGCTACATATAACTACAGGGGGCATATATGCCTACAGAGGGTCTCCGTACCCACAGAGGTTCTATATACCTACAGACAGCCTACCTACAGAAAGTGGGGAGGTCTGTTATGGTGTATATATCCCAGCCAGGTTTGTTACATATACCTGGAGAACAGCAGATACATGTCACCAAGGTAATGGGCCTTGGTGAAATAGGAGCCATTAGTTTAGGTGTGTGTCAGCTGCACTAGGTAGTTGCAACCTAGTTTATGTGGGACGGCTCTTACTAGGAGTAGTCAAAGTGTTGGGTGAGTGACTTCTCCCCGTGTTCCAGGCCAGAATTTACCTGGCCTATATAAAATCAGCTGACTAGGTGTGGCTTTTTACTCTGGTCAAGGCACTTCGGCCTTAGAAGCTACTCACTGGAGGTAACCAGTGTGTGCTGCACAACTTTGCAGTACTAAAGTGATATAGAGAGAAACTACCACTGTTTAGTAAGTGTTCGGACAAGCAGGAGTCTTGTTTGCCGTTTTGCTTACTTTGTGCCGGTTTTCCGCTACACCTGCATGTATGCTGACTAAAATATGGAGGGATCCATATTCGGAGTAAAATACCCTGTCTGTATGTCTATGAAACGGACTTTGCTATGAGCCTGGAGCTGTAATCGCTCCTACAGGGTGCTTCTATACCTACCTAGCTACCTACCTACAAATTGCTTTATATGACTACCTACAGGGGGCCTATAAAATTACCTACAGTTGGTCTAAATAACTAAGTACAAGGGACGTATAGATTTATTTACAGGTGGTCTATATACCTACTTACAGGGGACCTTTATGTCTACCAGGGGTTTATATACCTACCTAGAAGTGGGTTTACCTATCCTTCTACTTTATTTTGGGGGGGTGCTACACAAACATCAGTCCCATAGCCATTTAGGGGCACTTGTACTGTTTGGGGTACAAGGGGGTCATTATTACCATTTGGGGCACTATAGCTGGGGAGTTTGTACAGAGGTGGGAATTTGTAGAGAAGTGCTGGAACTCGAAGAGGTTTGTGTGGTAAATTATGCAGGGTCTTCCAGGAAGAGACGTCAAGTTGGTCTGGACTGTATAGAGAAGAAAAGAGAAAGAGAATGACTCAGAGAAGATATCATCTGTGAGTCCCTGGATGTAACTTTACTGCAATCACTTATATGTGTGCAGAACACCTGTGTACAACTGGTATCTATCACTATATGGCCACTGTATTGCAGTAATATTTGTCAAAGTGTAATGGTTTATATTTCGTAATGGTATGGTGTATTATTCAGTCACTATGTAGTCATGAGATGTGGACATGGTGTGGCGGTATTATTCAGTAACTATGTGGTGAAAATATGTGGTAGTATTACTCCACTATGTGGTGGTGATAGGTGGTCATGATGTTGTGGTTATTTGGTCATAGAAGAATTATTGGTAATAGCAGTGTTATTTGGCAACTGTATGATCATTATATAGTGTTTTTTTACTTTGCACTTTTTGTTGTGACTTTTTGTATATTTTCATTTACATAAAATGTGTTGTTCGGGGAGGGGGACATGTATCTTCAGACCTTTCATGTTTACCACCCAGTGTCCTGCTGGACAGGTAAGGAAGATGCCCCAGCTACTCATCTTAATTATAGGCTAGTGTGATGATGTCATCACACCAATCTGCATAAGTTGAAGCGAGACTGGGGAAGGCACCGAACCATGGCAGACACTGAGGCAAAGAACAGAAGGTTTGGGGTGGGACCTAGGCACACTTGTCTGGCACTGGTTGTCACTGGATGCTACATAGCCTATCCAGTGTCCAGTAACATCTAGGATACTCTACTGAAAGCTGGATATGATATCAAGATTTTTTGAAAGAAACTGGGTGCCACCTGTGGAGAATAGGGTGTCACCCGGCTTTGCCGGATACACTTTCCAGTAAAGCTGGTTGGTGTATTTATGATGCATTTTTTGTGGCATTTTGACACTTTACAAAATAAATCTACATCTCTGGACCAGGTGTTAACTCTCAGATTCCAGAGTGTCTGTCATCCATATCCTCCTCCTTCTTCTGCTTTGTCAAACTTAGTATGAAGAAAATGGAGTTAATCACCTTTGCCCCATCCCACTCCACTTCATCTGATCTATTTTTCACAGTCAATGGCTCCATGCTCTCCCTAGTACCATAAGCTGCTTTGGGATAACCCCTGACTCTATACTGTCTGTTAAACCGCATATTCATGCCTTGAACACCTTTTGCCACAACCACCTTAAAAATATTTCCGAATCCACTCCTTTCTTGACTTTGATATCACAAAATTGCTTGTTCGTGCTGTCCCATCTATGGTAACTGGGATGCACTTTTACATGTGAATTCATAATATATTTAGATATGGTATGTCACAGGTGTCAAACTGTCAGCCCTCCAGCTGTTGGGAAACTACAACTCCCATCATGCATTTGTTTAATCTATAACAGTGGACATGATGGGAGTTGTAGTTTCCCAACAGCTGGAGGGCCGGCAGTTTGACACCCCTGTGGTATGTAGATATATTCTGTTGGCTATATTATGCTGCCCTCCTGTGGCCATTGTTTGCAATTGTTTTTATTGTTATATTTTATGTATTTCCCATAGCACCTTGCTTCATGCTTCTTTTCCTGTTTCTGTGAAGTCACATCCTGTCTTGCTTCACTGTAGTCATTACTCCATCTTGTACAGACATGTTTTCACAGAGCTGAGAGGAGAAATCTTTTCGACGGCGTTTATTATCCTGTGTGTTATCGCAAGGTACAGTGAATAAAGTACCCTGAAGGTACATCCATTGCATTCACCTTACTGGATTCCCACATGCTTTAGAAGGGGATTAATATAGCGAGTTCTCTATCTACCATACGCTTGTGCAGAGACTTCTCCCAACCCTTCAAGGATCTCTCTAATGTACATCGGTGGCAGAATACATGCCCTCATCTCCCGCCTGGATTACTGCAACACTTTTTTCTGTGGCCTCCTATCTAGTGCTCTTTCTTCCCTTCAATTCATCCTCAACTCTGCTGGCCGGCTGAATCTCCTCTCTCCTCTGCCTCCCCCTTTTACCAACCTCTTCACTGACTACCCATTGCCCAGCGAATTCAGTTCAAGTTACTAACCATAACCAACAAGGCTCTCTATATTCTCTCCCCCATAAATCTCTGCCTTAATCTGTAGATGCCTCCCCTCACGCACTATCTGCTCGTCATGGGACCTTCTTCTCTCACCACTTTTCCCGTGCATCCCGCATACTCTGGAACTCATTACGCCAACAAATCAGACCCTCTGCCACTAGCTTCTAAAGCAACCTGAAAACCAATCTCTTCAGGATTGCTGACAATGTACAATAAACCTGCTGCCCCTACACCATAAAGTACACATCTCCATCCCTCAGCTTCTATCTCCACCTTCTTCATTGTAAATTGTAAGCTGTCGCGGGTAGGGTCCTCTCGCCTTCTGTATCAGTGTGTTACTTAGTGTTATTGTATTTGTCTTCAATTATGTACCTGAACCCCTTGGCTTATACAGTGCCCTTGAATTAAAGGCACTCTAAAATAAATAATAATGCAATTGAAAGAGGAAATCTCAAATCACACGATCTATGACAACTGCGGCAGAATTCTGGCACAAATTAAGCCAAAATACTGCCATACATTTACACAACACTATGTGTGTGTCAGACAGTTTTTGGACACCTTTACGAATTGACCTAGAAATTAGGTGTAGCTTCACAAGAAGGATGTGGCTTCCCATATATGGTAGTAACTTAATATGCAACACCGTGTAACAAAATTTTGTCGAATTTCTTGGTGGAACTAAGCCTACTACGAAGTGGTGTAAGGGTAGAGAAAAGTGGGACATTTATGAAGACTGGCATGAAATATGCCTGTTTTTATGAACAGTGTGCAGGCTTAATATTTTTATGCTTCTTTCAATGTCCGGGAGCTTGACTGAAAACATCAATGCCAATTGGGTCCTAGATTACATTTCTGCCATAATTTAGACCACTTTCTTGCTAAAATCTTAAGAAATGTGTCAGACTTTAAAGGCCACTCCCCTTTTTGATAAGCTATTTTTTGAAAACCCCATGTGAGCTCTGCTTAAAAAAAAGCTAAAAAATCTAAAATTTTGCACAAATGGCGCTTCTGCAAAAATTTGCGACTTTTAAAAGTCAGAATACTGCTGTTAATAACCACAGAGAGGGAAAAGTATTAAGACTGGCAGAAAATCCTAATGATAAGTGCAACAAATTTATTAAGCTTTAATAAATTTGGCACGTGTTAGTGTGCACCTGTCTGAAAAAAAAAAATTAGGCAACTGGGAACTGGTGCACATTTCTAGGTTAATTTGAGCCACTTTTTTGGTGCAAACTTTAGTAAATGTATTGGGTAGTATGAGGCCATGTCCCTTTTGGCTAGGCTGAGCCCAATAGTCAAAATTTTGGCAATTCTACTGAGCATTAAACAGCTAAAAAGTCGCCATTTTTGTGCAAATTCCACTTGCACAAAATATGGCGACTTTTTTTATACATACAAGATTTCCCATGCAACACGATCCACAGTTAATCTGGCACACTGTGCATAGGTAGCAATCGCTACCGAGCTATGCTGCCTGAAGGGACCCTAAAGCCCTACTGCCATACAAGGAAATACCAGCATTGTAAGTGGTAGCTGGGAGGCCCATTTCACTTTTTGCACTTGGGCCCCAGAGCTTCAAGAAATGCCTCTGTTGTCTAAGTAGCGCAAAGCATTAGTAAATGTTCCAATATTTTGGGGAAAAAGTCCCAAAAACTGCATCAAAAACGGCATGAAGTTTTGAGGAATTTTTGTCAGCCAAGAATACATCATGAATAAAACGTGTATAAAAAGAATCTAAAAAGAGGACCTATCACCTCCATAGAAACCTCATGAAGTAACAGGAGACTAAAATACAAATACTTTCTCAAATAGGCTGCATTAGGAAAATCAAAGAATTTCACCAGTAATTCTGTTTTTTGAAAAAGCGCTGGCCGTTTAAGACAGGACTAAAGTCAGGCCAAGTCGGCACGGACAGCTTTGTAAGTCTACATCAACTGTACACTGCCTCTATTTTCATTTGATCTGCTGAGTACTGACAGTGGGGCTAGCTAACTCACCAGGGACTTGTTTTGGACATAGAGAGGTGAGGGGGAGGGGCCTGGGAATGAGAAGGGAGGGGCGAGTTGTCATCAGTAGCTGTTTTGGTGAAAGAAACTCTTTGAAGTTCACACTGCAGATGCCACAGAGACACTGCTCAGGTCAGGAGGCAGAGCCGCATGTTCTTGGCAGCACAGGGGAGATGTAAGACTATGCAGCCCTCCTGAGGGCCTTGCCTGCACTACGGCCGCCACAAGTGGATTCCTGATGGAGGGTACAAAGGGAATCTATGCTACCATGCCTCTTAATGGCTGCGGCCACCAATGTTATTGCTGCTATAACTAAACAAGTACAGCAGAGCCGAACAAGCGGCCCACAAACAGATCCACCCACCAGGGTATATGGCCAATCTGAGCCTGCCTGTGTGCTATGAAGGAGAAAGCTGGAAGCAAGAGGTAAAGCCCTTCACATTATGTCCTGAGTGTTCAATGACTGCAGTGTATGTAGTGAGACTCAGATTAACCCAATACAAGCATCCTCAACTCCACTTACCATTTCTGGCACTATAGATGGGGATTTTGTATAGAGATAGGAAATTGTAGAGAAATGCTGATAAAATTAGAGTCTAAGTGTTTGTTTTGTAAAAATTTTACAGTGAAGAGTTTGGACGGAGAAGATGTCAGGGGGTCCTGGACAAATGGGGAAGAAGAAGGGGAAAAAGAACAACTCTTCAAGGCTCTCCCCGTGAGCAGTGTCGGACTGGGGGGGCTGGGGGCCCCCAGGGGAATTGATCTTGGGGGCCCACCCTACTGTACATGAAAATTTACCGCCTCTCGGATGTAATGCGCCCATTTATACCACATAATACAGTGTGCAAAACAGAACTGTATTGTGTAGTACAAAGCAAGTTAGTCACACATATGCACAGTCTAGCCCTATCATAGACACAGTGCTAAGTACTCCATCCATATCCCCCTACACCCACATACAATATCCCCCTCCACCCACAACAATACCCCCCCTCCGCCACATAAAAAATCCCCCCCGCCCACATACAAATCCCCCTCCACCCACATAAATATCCCCCCCTCCACCCACCTACAATATCCCCCCCCCCCCACCTACAATATCCCCCTCCACCCACATACAATACCCCCCCTCCCCACATAAAATACCCCCTTCCACTATCCCTTGGTCCCAACCTCACCACCTTCTAAAATAATCACCAGCAAGAAAAGTAAAAGTTAACCCATCACGGGGTCAATCAGGGACCTTTAGCTCTTTATACCGCCCCAAATATAACCTACAACACCGCCAAAGAGACCATAAAGAGGAAAACACCACTCGGGTATAACCAACAACCCCCAAAAAAGACCAATAGAGGTCGACACCACTCAGTAAACCTACAACACCCCCCCATTGAAACCACATAGAGTCAGACACCACTCAGGGTATAACCTAAAACACCCCATATGGGACCACAAAAGGCAGAAAAACCAACTCAGGTATAACCACAACACCGCCATATAGAGACCACGGGTGTCCACACCAGCCAGGTATAACCCTACAACACCGCCAATAAACCCAAGGGGTCAGACACCACCGGTATAACCTAAACACCGCCAAAAGAACCACATAGAGGTCGACACCAGCTCAGTATAACCACAACACCACCAATAGAACCACATAAGGTCAACCCCACTCAGGTCACTTTCACATTACTGAAACAGCACGACCAAAATTTTTAAATTTAAAATAACCCCTGAAATCAGGGACTCCCGAGATTCCAAACTGGGGAGTCTTCCCTCTTCTTTCATGACTTCTTTCCCCTTTTTTCCCTCTGCATCCGTTCCACACTCCCAGAGGACTTGTACCGCCCAGCTCATCCCTGCAAAATTATATACAAATTTTTAGAACCCCCCAATTTCCACATCTCTTTACCTTTTCCCACCTCTGTACAATCTTCCCAGGGTGGAGAGCGGGAAACAAGCATAACTTTGAGGCTGGTACCTAAGGGGTTGGAAGGGGGGAGAGGGGAAGTCCCTGGGGATAATGCTACAACATGGCTGCGCCCTCAATTATATTTCCAGGGAGGAGACAAACCCTAGGTATAGGCAAAATAGGCAAGACCCCCCGTCTGTATAGGTGGGGGGGTTTTTCTCCCATTAGGTAACGTAGGGAGTTAGGGTCCCCTTTATTTTAGGCTGCAAACATTAGGGGCCCCCTTTAGGTATATACAGGCAGTTAGGGGCTTCCCTAAGTAGAAAAAAACAGTTTTGGGGTTCCCAGAAGTAGTAACAAGCAGTTAAGGCCTCTTTTAGGGATTCCAGGCGTTAGGGTCTCCTTAAAGGGAGTATACGGTATTTGGGGCCCCCTTTAGTATTGCAGGGAAATCAGGCCCCCCCTTTAGCTAGGGAAATATCAGGGGCCCCTTATTATTTTTTGGTCCCCCGGGCCCCCTTTGTATCAGGGCCCCCCTGTAGGTAGTTAAGGGGCCCCCTGTAGTAGTTAGGGCCCCCCCGTAGGACCAGGTCCCCCTTTAGTTGGGCCCCCTTTTTGGTAGCCAGGGGCCCCTTTTTTTAGTCAGGGCCCCCTTTGCAGCCCGGGGCCCCCTTTAGGTAGCCAGGGCCCCCTTTTTACCCAAGGGGGGCCCCCCCCCCTTTTAGCCAGGGGCCCCCCTTTTGGAGCCAGGGGCCCGCTTGTACGGGGCCCCCCTTTTTACCAGGGCCCCTGTAGAGCCAGGGACCCCTTGTAGTGGGGCCCCCCTTTTTATCAGGGGCCCCCCTTTTTTAACCCGGGGCCCCCTTTGACCAGGACCCCCCCCTTGTATCAGGGGCCCCCCTTGTACCCCGGGGCCCCCCCTTTTAGTCAGGTCCCCCTTTTAGCCGGGGCCCCACTTTAGTCAAAGGGGGCCCCCCCTTTTAGCAGAACCCCCCTTGTAGTCAGGGGCCCCCCTTGAGCAGGCCCCCCCTTTTTAAACCACCCCCCCCTTTTAGCCAGGGACCCCCTTTATAGCCAGGGGCCCCCCCTTTATCATGCCCCCCTTGTAGCCAGGCCCCCCCTTTTACCAGGGGCCCCCCTTGCAGCAGGGGCCCCCTTTTAGCCAGGGCCCCCTTTAAATCCAGGGGGCCCCCCCTTTTAAACCAGGGACCCCCTTGTAGCCAGGGATTCCCCCTTTTAAGCCAGGCCCCCCCTTTTTACCAGGGCCCCCACATTAAAGCCAGGGACCCCCCCTTTTAGTCAGTCCCCCCTTTTACCAGGGATTCCCCCCTTGTACCAGGGGCCCCCCCCCTTTTAGCCGGGGCCCCCCCCTTTAGCCAAGGACCCCCACTTTATAGCCAGGGGCCCCCCTTGAACCAGGGGCCCCCCTGTAGCCCGGACCCCCCTTTTAGCCAGGACCCCCCCCTTTAGCCAGGGACTCCCTTTAAGCCCGGGGCCCCCTTGTACCAGGGACCCCCTTTATACCAGGCTCCCCTTGAGCCCGGACCCCCTTTATAGCCAGGGGGTCCCCTTTTACCAGGGCCCCCTTTTTAGCCAGGCACCCCCCGTAGCCAGGACCCCTTGTACCAGGGGCCCCTTTTAAACCAGGACCCCCCTTGTAGCCAGTGATTCCCCCCTTGTATCAGGGCCCCCCTTTTGCCAGGACCCCCCTTATAGTAGGGCCCCCCTTTTACCAGGGACCCCTTTTATAGCCGGGCCCCCCCTTGAACCAGGGGCCCCCTTTTAAAAGTTAAAAAAAAAACAACAAACAGCCACTTTCCTGGCCCCCCTCCACCCCCCGCTCCGACTGCAGCCCTCCTCGCCCTGCATAGGGCGCGGGGGAGTGACGACAAACCCCCCCCTACTCAGCAGTAGGGGGCCCGGCGCACGCAGGCGAAGGCCCACGCTTCAACCTGCCAGGAACAGCGGAGCGAGGCATGGCGCGCGCTCCGCTGACACCCTGGGCCCCGGGAGTCGGGACATTAGTCCCCCCCACCGGCCCCTTTTTTTGGGCCTCGGGACGCATGTCCCGGGGATTTTGGACCGGAAAGCCGGGGACGGGCCCAGGGGGGCGTCGGGACTGCCACCCGGGGCCCCCCGCGGGCCCGGGGGGCCCACCGGGGATTTTCCCCGGTCCCCCGCGGCCCAGTCCAACCTGCCTTGAGCCCAAAAAATTTAACCAGTTAATACTTATATTTTTTTTCGAGCCTCATACACTATATCTACACTATATGGTCACTTATTTGTTATATTTTCAAATGATAAAACAAGTGGGGGTCATGTTGGGCAGGGCTGGGGGTAATTTGATCCTTAAGTATAAATTTTGGGTTTTTGTTTTTTGGAGTTTTTTTTGTCTGGGATATTTGCCCATGTATAGGTGGATTTTTTGGGACTTATTTTTAGGGATTACACTGTCATACAAGGGGAGAGTTTTTTAAAATGCAAATTTGTCAAATCTATTTTTATTGTACAGTGACTGCTGAGAATGGCGGACTATTTGGGGTGTGCAAAAATTAGTGACAAACAGAATTTTTTCTCTGTAAAAAACATCCTATTTACAATGAGACCAAAAAAATTTGTTGTAACCCCAGCCCTACCAAAAACTTAAGGGCCCCCCCTTTTTTTTGGGGGCCGTAAACAACGCCCCCGGAAATATTTACCATGCCCCCTTAATCCTGGGCCACCATTGTTAAATTTCGCTGTAACTAAAAATACCAGACCAACAAGCGGGCCCCCAAACAATCCCCCACCAGGGATATGGCCCAAACTAACGCCGTTGCTAGAAGGGAAAGCTGGAAGCAAGAGGTTTTTGGCACACTAGTCCTCATGTTCAATGCCCGCAAGGGATGTAGGACTCCGATTTCCCAGTACAAGCATCCTCAACCCACCTACACAGTTGGTATCTCCCGGAAAAACTAAAAATTGGGGGCACTCTGAAAAGTGAAAGTAAAACCATTTCCCCATAAAACTGAGGGAAAAACCCTGATTGCTATGACATGTATTGGGGAAAAAGTTTTTTATCTCTATAAATTTTGTTTGTTTGTTTTTTGGGACATTAAAAACAAATATCTTTTTGGATATTTATAAGATGGGGGGTTTTAATCCAAAAACTTAAAGAAAACATTAATTTAGGCTGTAAGGAACCAAACCCCGCTTTAGGGGAGACGGGCCCCCACTTTTTCCCCCCGTGTCCCAGGCCCGGCAATTTCCCCGAAGACATTGCCAGTTCATTGCTGACTTCCAGAACTGCACCCGGGGCCGGGCACCATGACAATCTTTTTAGCTGAAGCCTGTCGGGAAATACCTACAGCGAAACATTGCGGAGCAAAGGTGAGTGCCCCTGCTCCACAGTGTACCCGCAAGGGCCCCTTCCCTCCAGAAAACCACATAGGCATGGAATGTTTTCACACTGCATGCGCGGCCTGAAGGTCACGGAGCTTGTGCGGGAAAAGACCGAGACCACATAAGCCTAGTCGGGACAGGGGGAAGGGAGTAGTGTTTTTTTTCATTTGTTTTTTTTAAATGAGCCGGACACCTACCTACAAACTAGGGGGCCAAAAACTGCTAGACTTCCCATGGGGGGGCCGATTTAAAAGCTTAAGGGGGGGGCAGATACCCCCAAACTATGAAGGCCTATACCCCGCCCAGGAGACCTATACCCGCTTATACCCTAGGGGACCTATTTCGCTACAAACTATGGGGGCCTACACCTGCCTACAGACTGGGGCCCCCATTTATCTATAAACCTCTCACCTTATTGGGAACGATTTT
>JAODAL010018487.1:0-74625 GCA_025379985.1 Phyllomedusa bahiana
TCCGTGTAACAGATGGCTGACGGCAGCACTGGCTTCACCGTTGGGGGATTCAGGAGAGCTTAAAATTTCTCTAAAAAATCGGGTTTTTTGAAAAAGGTAAATTTCTGTGAGGTTATAATAGTGTAAAAAGGGCTCCAGGCTGGACACAAATTGCACAATTTGGGGCCCTTTAAAATTTTCGGGGGCTGGAGTCACTAGGGGGGTCGCATCATTTGATCCCCGGGGGAGGTTTGTCCCTAATCACTGAAGAAGGATTTTGAGGAAAAATAAAAACCATTGAATTGATTGGCTGAATCACTTCAGAAGCCAGGAGGGCAAATGTCTTCTCAACTAAGAAGTGTTTTGGGGATAATTAGGAACCATTTTTATTTACTTATGGGGTGTGCGGATGAATTAAACACATCTACACGTTTAAAAAAATACCTTTAAAAATTGCAGGGAGGGGTGTATGTGTATGTTATCACACTTGAAAAAAAAGAAAAAATGTAATAATGTAAAACTATAATTCAAACTTTCCCTAAATAAATTCTGTAAAACAAATGTCAGTTACCAAAAAATATACTAAATGAGAGTTACTGTAAAAAATTAGCTAGAAAATTGGCGAATTGATTCAAACGAAGTGAATTTCGTTTAGAATTTCAGGAAAACTTCGGTTCTGAACGAAGTTGAAAGTTTGGGGGACTTCGGGTGAACGAAGTGTGCTTTTGATTGATAAAATGGCTGCGAGCACATGGCGTTACATGGGGCAAAGTCCTCGGGGAGGACGAAAGGCATAGCCTACTGGACCTGTGCAGAGAGGAAGCCAATCGGAGACCGGCGGGAGTCTGTGACGTCACCGCACTATATAAGTCCGGGCGCGACAGTGGGAGCTCACACTCCTCTCACTGTACTGATAGGGAAAGGGTTGCTGCTGCGGCTGATTGTGATAGCTTCTTACTGAAGAACTCACTTTTTTTACAGCGATTTTTGTGGGGGGGTCTCAGCTTTTTCTCAGAGACTGCTTCTATGAATGTTCTATTTCTGATTTTTTGGGGTATTGGATCTAAAGGCCAGTGTGCGTCCACTGAAACTGCATATACTTTTAATGCTATCTGTCACAGCACATTGAATATCCAAAGGGGGGATCTAAGCCCGTTCCTGTTGTATTTTATTGAAAGAAACAGCGTTTTACAATACAAATACCACTTCATTTTTGGCCCGTCAATTCTTTTGCGCAATTTACATCCAGGGGTTTTAATTTTAAACGTTGTTTTTTGCTGTGATGACTCCAAAGAAACCGTCTTTTTCACCGCCCCAAAAAAAACAATTTTCCTGTAGCATAATTCACAAGCGAAGGTTAATTACAATTATTTCTCTTGTTGTGTAGCGTAGAAAAACACGCCATTCAAACACGCTACAAAGCTCGTAGTTTGTGGTTGCTCAATTCTTTTGCGCAATTTACATCCAGGGGTTAATTAAGCGTTGTTTTTTCTGCTGGTGACTCCAAGAAAACCGTCTTTTTCACCCCAAAAAATAAAATTTTCCTGTAGCATAATTCACAAGCAACGTTAATTACAGTTATTTCTCTTGTGTAGCGTAGAATAACACGCATTGTAACACGCTACAAAGCTGTAGTTTGTGGTTGCTCAATTTTTGGCGCAAATTTTCATCCAGGGGTTAATTAAATCGTTGTTTTTCTGCTGTGGTGACTCAAGAAACCGTCTTTTTCACCGCCAAAAAGTACAATTTTCCTGTAGCATAATTCACAAGCGAAGGTTTTAAATTTCAATTTTTTCTCTTGTTGTGTAGCGTAGAAAACACGCAATTGTAACACGCTACAAAGCTAGTAGTTTGTGGCTGCTCATTGTTTCGCGCAATTTTTCATCCAGGGTTATTAAGTGTTGTTTTTCTGCTGTGGTGACTCCAGAAAACCATCTTTTTCACGCCAAAAAATACAATTTTCCTGTAGCATAAAATTTACAAGCGAAGGTTTTTTACAATTTTTTCTCTTGTTGTGTAGCGTAGAAAAACAGCAATTGTAACACGCTACAAAGCTAGTAGTTTGTGGCTGCTCCATTCTTTTTCGCATTTTACATCCCGGGGTTAATTAAGCGTTTTTTTTTTGCTGTGGTGACTCCAAGAAAAAACCGTCTTTTTCACCGCCAAAAAAATTTACAATTTTCCCTGTAGCATAATTCACAAGCGAAGGTTAATTACAATTTTTTCTCTTGTTGGGTAGCGGAGAAAACACCCCATTGTAACACGCTACAAAGCTAGTAGTTTGTGGCTGCTCAATTTTTTTGCGCAATTTAATCCGGGGGTTAATTAAGCGTTGTTCTGCAGTTGTACTCAGTAAAAGAAACTTTGTTTTTCACCGACCCAGAAGAAATTTTGTAGCATAATTCTTTATCCGAAGGTTTAAATTTAAGCCTGCTTGTGCTTTTATATTCAGTAAAATACACAGAGTTTTTAAACGGCACATACAAGTCAATTTTTCCTGCCCATTTGTGGAGCGAAATTTAAAATCCAAGGGTTACCAACTTTTTTACTGGGTTCATTTGGAGTAAAATTTACAGGGTGTGTATTTATCATTACAGATATCTTCGTCAAACAGTGTCTGTACATTTTAGAACAAAACGTATGTCAGACAGAGAGGTGGCAGGCTCTTCACCTGCAATTGGCAGTGGCAAAAAAATTCCTGGAGCAGGCCAAGGTCGCAGCACAGCAAGGGGACGTCAAGCAGGGTCACTCGGTGAGGCCACAATGCCGGTGTCATCTAGCGGCCGTGTGCTGACTAGCAACCCCAAAGGGTTCTTTATTGGTTGACTAGGTCATCCACTTCCTCCCAGATGACATCTGACAACCTCAGCCAAGAGTCGGTGGGGAACCTCAGACACAACCCCTTTGTTGGCATGGCCCGGGAGCGGGTCAGGGCCCTCACCTGTCCTCAACCGCCTCTGTCCCATCCGGTTCCCCAGCCAGAGATCTACTATGTGGTCTGGGGCTCAGCGCCAATATATAGCGAGGATGAACAATTTGAGGAGGGCAGTCAGCAGCTACTTGACAGCGGGAAGAAATGGGGCCATATCCCCTGTTCTTGACAGTTTGGCGGCAAAATATAGATGTGGAGAGTGGGATGGGAGGTTTATGTTGTGAGGGGTCAGCCCTGCATACCAAGACCAGTGAAAGAGGACAGCAGTGACGAATGAAACCCAAATTGATGATTGATGTACTGACCAGCACTTGGGAGCCGGGTGAAGCAAGGGGTTCATCATCGTCAGGAGAAGAGGGCATCAGCTTGAGCGTCAGGCAGCGGCGCAGCCAGGAAGTGGGCTGTGTGGCCGTTAGTCAGCAGGGTAGCAGCAGTGTGAGGTCGGGAGCCAAGCGGCCACGGGGTTAAAAACCCGCTTCGCAGGTCCAAGAAAGTAGCGGCACAGGGGCTCAGCGAAGGCAGCGGCGGCAGTAGTCACTCAGTGGGAGCTTTGGGGGTTAAAATCAGCTACTTGGCTGTGTGGCAGCTTCTTTGCTAAGACACCGGAGGAGCTGAATATGGGTTTTTTTTGTAGAATCTGTGGGCAGAAAGTGAAGGTGGCCAGGGAGCTAACGTTTGGCACCACGGGGCCCTGCGTCAACAAATGCAGCGTCACCATCTGGTGGCCCTGGGAGAAACGTGGCTCAGATGTGGTGGTCCATCCTGCCGCCACAGCCAGCAGCAGCACCCCGTGGCATGCATGCCATTGCAGCCAATCAAGGCTTCACCACCTCTACAGAAGGGAGCTGTTTCTCTTTTGACATCATCTCCCGGTCCAGATGTCCTCGTACTCATGGTGCCAGCAGTCGTTCAGCGAGGCGATTGCAAAGAGGGCAACAGTATGCGTTCCAACCATCCTAAAGTGCAGCAGCTGACCGTGCTCCTGTCCAAGTTGTTGGTACTCGCAGTCCCTCCTTTCTCCAAATGGTGGACGCTGCAAACCGTTCAGAGAACTAATGGTTTTGTGCCGAGCCGAGATTGGAGAGTTCCAAGCCATAATTTCTTTACCAAAAGGCAGTACCAGCACATCATAAAATATGTAGAAAAGAAGGAGTGGGCCGTCCCTGAGTTTACGGTTTGTTCCAAGGTGCACGGCAAGCGCGGACGAGTCTGGAGCTGTAACTACTGTCAGGGCCAGTAACATGTCCTTTACGCCCCACTGGGTGCGAATGTGCTTCCATCCCAGGCACACCAACAACTTGGACAGAGATGGCGCTTTCTCCTCCACGTAGTCAAACTGCGGCTCCTGTGCCAATGTTCCTCCTCCTCCTGCCTCTCTCTCCACCACCATCTCAGCCTCCCACAGATTAACTGCTCCATCACAGAATCTGAAAATTGCCAGAAACTGTGCATGGCACCCAAAAACCCCTTTCCCATCCATTCCTACAAAGCCAGAGAAACACCCCCTCGAGTTGCAGCAGCAGAACACGGCCTCCCCCACACACTCTGATATGCGATGATTTCCACCCGTTGAGGAATCCACCTGTGCACATGTTTTGGACCACTGTATGAACAGAGAAAGGCCATTAACGATTTTTGGAATGATCCAGCGGACAGGAGTACTCCCTGTGTAACTTTGATGTCAGCCAGTGGCAGCTCTCTTGCTGGCTCCTGCCGTTTGTTGAGGCCATTAGAGAGGCCACATTTATTGTCAGTCGGCCAGGACTACGGATGACATAGACACATTCCCTGCTTCATGTCCTTGAACAGATGCTGAAAAAATCTGTCGGGCAGGGACTGAGACGTGGCGACTACATCTCGCGGCCACATGAAGTTCCCGAGGTGGGGTCTGAAATGGACGAGAGAGGACATTGGACGCACAAGCATTGTCCTGGTGAAATGAGTGGATTTTCTACCCAGGTGCTACGAGAGAGGAGGAGCAGGACAGCTGAGTAAGGTCGAAAGGAGATGGAGAGAAGACGAGGGCAAGATGAACCGCAAGCGCACCGCGTGGCAAGTATAACCAGTGGAGATGAAGGCAGGGAGCCCCTCACTAGTCCACCTTGTACAGGATGGCCCAGCAGCATGCTGATATTGCCTGGCTATGTGACAGCCGAAATAGTCAGCATCGCGGCAAGGGCTGACTATCCTGGCTCTCCACCCTATTCGGCACACCTCGCTACCTGTCCAAATGGAGAGCATTTTTCCACATATTTAGAGAGGGAAGGACAAACATCAAACGCTGTCAGGCTCATAAATCTACACTCCGACATAGTCAGTTGGCCGCTGCCTAGTGCGGGCATCGTTCAACCTCCTCTAACAGGTCTGACCAGGGTTCTCAGCGCTCACAGTACTACTGCCGTGGCTGCTGGTGGTAAGGTGGGGGAGGGTGGGGGTAGAGCAGTACCAGCTTCCATCCATCACAACCTAAGTCTGGATTCACTGATGAGCAGCTTCCTTCACCCACACTAGTCTGTGGAGGGCAGTTGCCAGCAGCAGGATCACTTACGACCTGGAGCAGAACCCTAGAATTCCAGTAACATGAAAGTGGTGGGCCCAACCTTGGACAGGCACTCTGCCACCCCAGATTTTAGAAGATCCGCTGGACTACTGCAGCCAAACTGGCATGTGTGGCCGCAAAACTCACTGCGCCGAGTTTTGCAGTGGAGAAGCTGTCCTGCCAGGCCTGTAGTGTGGCATCATTTAGCGGGTGTTCAGCGCGACAGGGGAGACCCCGCCGACACCTATCGTTACCCCATAGACGAACTCGCTGTCCACTGGAAATGTGGTAATGCTTGCACCTTTTCAAGATGAATCAGTGTGGATCACCAGGATTTCCCACACACCCAATTGCCCTTAGGCGTCAGAGACTACATCACCCAAACTGACGCCCTCACCCAAACTGTTGAAACAATAGAGTCTGGGCGTTCAAACTACCTGCCTCAGCCACTATTCAGATGCCGCCTCCCGCCTGATGCACACATCTGCTGACAGTTTCTCCATCTGCCACAACCATTCTTTACCCAGGACTGGTATTGCCACCCACCTCCACAACTCTGTCATTGTGCCACTCTCTACTCATGCCTGCTGCTGAGGGCTGCTTGCCAGTGACCTCCACACTGTGTGTCCATTGTGCCACTCTCTGAGACTCATGCTGTTGCTTTCCTGCCGCCGCTCACCTTCCACTCTCTGTCATTTGTGCCACAACTCTTTGCGGCCTACTCTCATTTTTGCCCACACTCATCCAGAATTCGTCATTCTGTGCCACTTGTCTGAACTACCATGCTGCTGCCGCCCGTCACCTCCATCTCTCCTTCATTGTGCCACTCTGTGCCTACTCCTGTTTTTGCCACCTTTCCAGAAATTTCATTGTAGTCACTGATGACCTCATGCTGCTGTGCTGCCACTTAGTCACCTCCACATTCTGTCACTGATTTTGCCACCCTGAGGCCCTCAAGCTTGCTTTTTCAGCTGTCATAACGCTGCCATGACTTTATCAGGCTACATTCCCCTTCTCAGTTTTTTGGTCAGTTTTGCCCTCTAAGTGCCCAGGAATTTTATAGTGAAGCAATTACTAAGAGCGCGCGGCAGTCCATCTGACGTGTCATACTAAAAACACAACATTGAGAAAGACCAACCAACGCTCCCTCTGCATATTTAAGCTATGGCACAACAATCTACAGCACCCAGCAGCTCTGTGCATCTGAAATAGCTGTTTTTTTTAATTTGATATCGTCCCAATAATTCGGAACGAAGATATTTTTTGTCGGGAAATTCGGGCGAAGTGAACTGAGCCGAATTTCTGGAAATTCGCCAATCTCAAAAAAATAGCATAAGTGCCTACTTGTATCTGTGGCTCAACAGGTTTAGGGACATACTGTGGTACAAGAACAGGTTATAGTCCCAATGTCCAGTTCAACTCAAATGGTGGTTGAAAAGACTCCCTATTTACGGCACTTTTAATCTGTAGGTCAGACAGAGGTTTAGGGGCTCATGCTGTGGCCCAGTACAGTTAATAGTGAATATCCCAGTGAAACTAAAATGTGGTTTGAAAGACTCCTTTTTTCCGGCACTTTTTAATCTTTTGGTTCAGACAGGTTAAATGTCATTCTGCGATACAGAACAGGTAAAGTCCAGGGTGTTCCAGATTCAACTAAAAAGTTGTGGTTCAATACTCCTTTTTCCGGCACTTTTTCTAATCTTGGGGTCAGACCAGTTTTCTTACTTAGGTTCATTACTGTGGTACAGACACAGAGTCTATAGTCAGTGTCCAGTTCAACCAAAAATGGTGGTTCAAATACTCCGTATTTTCCGGCACTATAGTTAATCCTGTTGGTCAGACAGATTTAATGGTCAGTCTGCTGTACAGAGACAGATATAGTCAATGTCCATTCAACTAAAATGGTGTTGAAAGACTCCTTTTTCCGCACTTTTATAAATCAGGGGGGTCATGCCGGTTTGGGTCTCGAACAGCAGGTGGCCCAGGACAGGAATAGTCCAAAGTCCAGTTGGGTTGAATTCAACTATATATGGTGTTCAAAAGAATCCTTTTCCTAGCACTCTTTTTAATCTGTGGGTCTGACAGTTTTAATGGTCATACTGTGGTACAGAACAGCTTATAGTCAATATCCAGTTCAACTAAAATGGTCGTTGAAAGACTCCATTTATTCTCTGCACTTTTTAATCTGTAGGTCAGACAAGGTTTAATGGTCATTCTGCTATCATCAAGAGACAAAGAAATCATAGTTTCCAACTAGTCCATGCTTCAACTAAGAATTAAACGAGCTGAGGTTGACACAAGACTCCTTTGTTTTCTGGAACTTTTTAAATCTGGGGTCATGCCAGGTTTGTGGCTCATGCTTCTTTCCAGACAGGTATATTCAATGTATCCAGTTCAAGTAAAATGATGGTATCAAATCATACTGCCTTCGGGTCACATTTTTAATTTTGTGTGGGTCCATGCAGGTTCTAAGGGTCCAAGCTGTTGGTGTGTCAGACAGGGATGTGAATGGTGTATGACTTTTCTTGCCTTTTATAACCTATAGTGTGTGACCTAAGATGAGCAAACGTATCCATTTGCACTGTTGTCCTGCTTCACCAGCCCTGTTGGTGTAATAATGAAGGTGTTGTTTTTCTCTCCATAGACATTAATTAGGTCATCGGCGATAATCTATTAATCGACTAACCCGGATATCGTCTTGATAATTGCTGATGACTACTATACGATCCCTAATGACAATAGTCAATGTAATCGCTCATCATTAGTGATTACATTTCCAAGTATTTAGTTCTTGCTGTACAAACAGAGTTCACTTCTAGATGAAAGGGGTACGTACCGAGTAAGATTCTTGATACAGGGCAGTAGATGGTATGTAACAAGGGAGTGGTTAGCATCAGAATATGGGATAGAAATAAAGAGAGTGGTGAAGATAGAGCAGAGGAGTTTTTTAAAGGACACCAGACAAAAGTCCATATCACAAGAATAAATTAGAAAATATCAGTGTAGTTATTCAGAATAAGATAAGTTACTACCCTCATGTTAGGCAGTGGAAAAAAAGGGGGAATAATTAACTCCTAACATGTTTGGAGCGAGTTACGTTGGCTATCGACAGTCGGTCGCGAAGGTCGAAATTTAGTCGACCATCGTCGACAAGATATTCAATGGTCGATGATAGATGAACGCGATGACCCCATATAAAGTCCTATGGGCATGACAACAACACCTTCCATTTCTTACACCCAAACAGGCTGGAGAAGCTAGGGAATTAAAATCCGACAACAGTCAAATGGATACGTGGCTACATCCTTAGGCTACACAGCATCAGGTTATACAGAAAGCCACAGATAAAAAATCACAGACCATCACTATGCCTGTCTTAGTACCGACAGCAAGAACCCTTAAACCTGCATCACCCACAAATTAAAAAGAGTGCCAGAAGGCAGGTATATTTGAACATCATTTTACTTGAAACTGTGAACATGACTATCCACTGTCCTGGAACGCAGCATGAGCCCAAACCTGCATACCCCCAGATAAAAAGTAGCCGGAAAAAAAGTTCCTTTCAACCACCATTAAGTTCTTCACTGGAACATAGACCTATCCCTGTCCTGATCCACAATAGAGCCCCAAACTGCAAGAACCCCCGATTAAAAAAGTGCCGGAAAAAGGAGTCTTTCAACCACCATTTTTAGTGTTCACTGGACATTGACTATTACCATGTCCTGGCCACACATAAGCCCCAAACCTGCATGACCCCCAGATTAAAAAGTGGCGGAAAAAGGAGTCTTTGAACCATCATTTTAGTTTCAACGGACATAGACTATCCCTGTCCTGAGCCACATTAGAGCCCCAAACTGCCTGACCCAGATTAAACAAGTGCCGGAAAAGGAGAGTTCTTTCAACCATCCATTTATAGTTGTCAACTGGATACATTGACTATACCATGTCCTGCCACAGCATTATGCCCCAAACCTGCATGACCCCCAGATAAAAAGTGGCGTGAAAAAGGAGTCTTTGAACCATCATATTAGTTTTCAACGGACATTTGAAATATATACCTCGATCCCTGGGTCCACAGAGGCATGAGCCTCCCAACCTGCATGACCTCCAATTAAAAAAAGTGCAGGAAAAAAAGGATTCATTCAACCACCATATAGTTTCACTGGAAATTATCACTGTCCGTCCTGGGTAAGCGCTGCCCCTCCCGTATGAGTGGCGGACCAATTGAGCTCACTTGGAAATACCTGGTGGTTAATGCTCCTGTTCCGCACCAGGAGCCCTTTTTCTTGGCATTCATTTTTCCTCATTATAACTCAACTGCTGGAAGGAAATTGTCTCTGTGAACTTAGTTCTACTGTCCCTGCTCATTCTCCATGTCCTCTTAATAACCTATCATCAGTCATGTTTCCTGTACCTCCCTTTACAATTCAGAGTGAATTTTTTTCCCAGCTATTTTGTAACATGCAAGTTTTTAGTAGTTTAATTCTACAAAAACACATTTTTAAAATAGGATGGAACCCACGCAAGTCTTTGTTTCTCTTTTTTTTAATTGTTATTAATGGGTTGTCTCAATACCGGGAATTGGCTTGCTATGAGTTAAAGAATCTTGCAAAAAACACCTGTCGAGAAATGTATACGAGATAATAAATGGATTTTTGGCACCCTATCAATCTAACCTTTGGTGACTACAAAATTGCTTGTATTCAAATTTAACTGCAAGTAGATCTATCAACAAAGCTGGCCTGCGCCAAATGAAAAAACACGTATCTGAAATATATTCGGATAAATCAAGAGGTATTTTTCGGCACCTTTCAATCACCTGTGGTGACAACAAAATTGCTGTATTCACATTTTTTTATAAAGTGCAAGGTGGCCTCAATTAACAAAGCTGTATGTGCGCCAAAGTGAAAAAACACGTATCTGAAATGTATTCGGATTAATAAAAGGAATTTTGGGGGGGGGCACCTTTTCAATTCAACTTTGGTGACTGCAAAATTGCTGTATTCATTTAAGTGCAAGGTAGCCTCAATGAACATAAGCGTACAGCGCCAAAGTGAAAAAACACGTATCCTGAAATGTATTCCGATAATAAAAGTATTTTTGGCACCTACCAATCTGTGCTGACTACAAAATTGCTGGATTCAAATAACTGCAAGGTGGCTATATCCAACAAAGCGGAATGGGCATAAATTGAAAGAACCACCTATCTAAATGTATACTGATCAATAAAAGGTTAGATTTTGCACCTAAACAAAGAGACCTGCAGTTACTAGAAAAATGTGTATCCTAATATAATTTCATGCTGCCCAATATCCAGGAAACTATTTCAATAGAAAACTGTTAATAATAAAGCTATTGCAGTGCAATGTCTACACTAGTCTTGGTGAACTATATCCAGTAATTCTTTATTAGAGGCTTGTCTTTGTTCGCCTCACGGCCCCCCCCCCTCCGTCCCCTCCTACGAAACTTTACAGCGGTAGATGGTCCTTTTAAAATTTCTCTACCTAGCCTACGATAAAATCTTCCGAACCTCTGATCAAACTAAGTTTTAAGGATCACAGCTAACAGTAGAAGCTTTCTCATTGAAGAAATAGAATAATTTGCTGAGCTGCGTTTGACACATGCAGACGCACGGTCCTACTGCTATGAGGGACCTGAGAGACACTGATCATGAACAGGAAGGGCTGCAGTTCCTATGAGTAAAACGAGGTCATGTGATTTTTTTCCAGCCAATCGTAACCATACACAGCCCAGTCATGTACGTACGCACACCACATCTCACCCTCTCTATCTCTGTAAGCCTATTGCGGCTGCCAAAATGAACAGAAAGCGCCTAAATGGCGCGATATAATAGATGATGTCACAGATTTTAACCTAAATAATCGCATGATCTAAAAATTCGATCACATATAAAACTGGCCGATTTCACGTTTCTGAGTCCGATAATAATCGCTGCAACACAATCAAAACTAATCTAGCTTTGACCTGTAGTACTAACATTTTCAGAGTCAGAAAAGAGGGGGACGTAAGCTGCAGAGATGGGTGATTGGGCATTCTTCTGTGCTATTCTGAGCCATCCTCCTACATTCCTCTGTGTGGACCAAAAGAGCCACTTGCTCTCTATTGAAGTAAAAAGTTTATTTGTGTGTAATTGACCTGGTTTTTGCCTTTACAGGTAATTAAGTTACATTCAGTAGACAATGTATGGTACATACAGAATATACTCATGTATCCTTGTAATTTGTATTGTAAACATATACAATGTGTGTCATGTCTGGTGTATGTGTTTACTAAAGAAAGATTTTGTTCTAATGTTGTTTTTATGGATGCCTCTTGCTAATTCTTTTTTTTCTCCTTCACCAAATGTTTTTTAAAATTATGTGTAGCCTGATGTGATTTCTTGGTCTGTTTATTTGCAGGAGTGAAGAAGAGATTTCTAGTGATCCAACTAGATCTAACAAAAGACTTCAGTGATATCACTTGTTGAAATTAAGCCCCGGGGCACATAAAAAGTTAACCCTGAGTTTAATCGTAGTGCACTCTAAAATTGCGCTAAAAAATCAATTTAAGCCGTGTTTCCCAAATGAACACAATCAGCAGTTTCTATTGATAATTTTTTGTTAATACGTATAACAAAGAATTCATTTGCGTTTAAATGAAGACACTAATGTGTTTTTTTTTTTATCCCTGTGATGTGATTGGCTCTGTCTGTGTTGTTTGTTTTATGTTTTTTGTTTTGCGCATTGTAACCAACCTGTTGACCTTTTGACTAATGGTCAATGTTATATTGCATAAGTTGTGTCTTTTCTTTTCTTTGTTGCATGTTAATCTGTCTCTATAGAGAATAAAAGGCATGAGTACAAACACATAATATAACTACTCTAGGGCGAATATCAATAAATGAATACAGGAGCTATGTATCCACGCACGCCGTTTTTACTCCGTGTTAGCATCCGTTTTTATAGGTCTGAGTTCTCTGTGGGACCCGACAGACGGAGCCAGAGACAATCTAAACAATTAGCAGTGAGATTATCACGCGGGCTATAGAACCACTGCAGATCGCATTCCACATGAGAGATCGCCGCTGCGTGGTTTCCTCTCCTGGCCATGTCGGCTTCCGCGTCTATTGAAATGAATTGACATGCAATTCTTTCAAAGATGGAGCCGATAGGTGCAGGAACTAGAGAACATCACATCCAGGATCCTCATCATGTGAATGCCGCACGTTGTATCATCATCATAGCCCTGCAGTGCTAATCTTCAACTAGCTAATTGTTTAGGGGCCATGTCCCCATGGCAACGGGTTTTTTCGGGGCTGGTTTTTTCAGGCGGTTTGCGGTGTATTCAGACCGCCTAAAAAACCGGTCTGAAAATGAGCACAAATAGTGCGTGCTCTATGGAAAACTGTGCAGCAGTCCCCACCTGCACGGGTTTTCTGTCGGGCTGTTTTTGCCGCCCGCGTCCCTCAAAAGACATTGAGACAAGCACCATCTTCGTCCTTTTTTTTTCGGACAGAATCTGTGCTGCCAATGTGAAGTGGAAGGGCTTGTTTCTCTCCAGCGTCTATCATGGAGAAAGGCCGTCCCCCCCCTGTGGCCGTGGGGACGGGCGCAAAACAGGACAAATCCCGGCCGGAAAACCGGACGGGATTTGTCCCATGCCGTGGGGATGCGCCCTAGATCCGTCTCTGGGTCCGTCCTGTCGGTCCCAGAGACGGATCTAAAAAGTGTAGTTAACACGGGGTAAAACGCCGTGTGAACAAGCCGCTCCAAGCTAAATTGTTAAAAAAGATGCCGTTTGATGAGGATTTATGACACAGAAACATTAAAAAGTCTTGTTTCTAACATCCCGTGAAAGAATACTTTGTAGGAGGCAGGAAAAGTTTCCATATCTTTTGGTTTATAAAGAGTAAAATTATTGACTGTGTTGTGTGTTAGGCCCATATAGTTGGGTGTGTGATAACTTACATTCATGCAGATAACAAGTGACATTACTGGGTTCTGTTCTGAGAAGTTTAATTGTGATGAAGGAAAAAAAATCATGAATAATGTGAACATATTGCATTACACAAATGGGAACATAAGTCAGGAACCAATGAAAAATCTAGTGATATTAGTTTATAACATTTATGATACAGATGTAGCAGAGTACAGCTTGACCGTGATATCACAGCTTTTCGTGTTATCTGCTCTGATTTGTAAACAAAGGCCATTGAAAAGCATTGAAAAATGTGAGATAACATTCTGTGCCATGATATCATAGTGCAATATCTGTTCTGTTTAGTTCTGCTACATCTGTATGCTGTGTACTCCAGTATAAATAGAATTTTTTTTTGTGCTGACATTAAATGCTAATAATAAGAGTCTTATAGTGATCTTACCTACACAGTGGTTAGATTATCCGGTGATGAGATGGTTGATCATGATCAGTAAGAAATGTCTAGT
Source organism: Phyllomedusa bahiana (assembly GCA_025379985.1). Taxonomy (NCBI): domain Eukaryota; kingdom Metazoa; phylum Chordata; class Amphibia; order Anura; family Hylidae; genus Phyllomedusa; species Phyllomedusa bahiana. Next base: position 13,895 of record JAODAL010018487.1, read on the forward strand.
GTTCTTGCTATGTCAGAAAACATCCAAGGCCAATGTTGGCAGATATTTAAAATAAGTTGGAGTGACAAAATCCAGTGTGATATTCGTTACTATGTGACATTCATTTATTGAAGGGATGGTAAAGATCCAATAGAGGAAGTAACCAGATGGACACTGCAAGTCCTGGCCTACTGCTTATATGTGACTGAGACCAGAGTACTGCTATGTCCCCAGCCTCACTATATATGATAACTGCAATATGACTGATGCAATATTCAAGTTTGTTTTTGAATTTCATCTTCAGTACATGTGAGATGCCCAAGACAACCCACTGCTGCTACAGAGATGGATGTCTGCAAAGGTGCCCAAAACAACCCAGCACTGATACAGAGATGGATGTCTGCAAAGGGGCTCTAATGTCTGCACTGTCCGCGATGTCTTCACCAGCATTGCTACTGCAAAGGGACTCTAATTTGTGCAGTGACCACCATGTCTGCAACCCCCTGTCCTATTACCACAGGAAAAGATGGAAACAGACCTGTTTGTTCTTTTGTCCAACTGGGAATAGGGGGGGGGGGGGAGTAATTAGGACACAATAATCACTGCATCTATGAATTTTGTAATTTTAAGTTCTACGAAGATCTAGAAGAGGATAAAGACTTCTACAGAATAAAGAGAGACTATTACATTGCTTTGATTGTCAATCCAACATATATAACTATTTTTAACTTTTACATTTTTTGTATTCCGCTTTTAATCATGGCCAACATGGTTTTCTGCACTTTACAACAGAAAAGGGTAACAGTGAATTTGCCCCCTGAGCAATCTAGGGGGGAGAATTGAAACACCTTTACTGATTGTTTGTAAGATCCATAGAAGGACGACTTTAGTGTCAGAACTCACATGGACCACCACATATCTACACAAATGTTTAGATATAGGAGAAGAAGTTGATACATTATGATGGGACATAGCAAGTGAAAAATAAATGATGGTAACGGAAGAGTATATAAGCTAATGCTTATAAAAATAGTGGAATTGTGATTTATGTTTTCTTTACATTCTCTGTTATTCCCCCAGGATATCCTTAGTGTATGACCTCAAATAGTCAAGGAGGGATTGTAGTGCTAGTGAAATTTGTGACTATTTGATGTCATAATCTCCATTTTTTGTATTGTAAACTAATTATAATTTCTATTTTGTTGTATCTCAAAGTATAATTATGCAGGCTTGTATGCCTCTGTTTATTTCTCAAGCCTGCATACTTCACTTGCTTACGATCTAATGAAGTGATTTTGTATGTCTTATCTTAGACTCTGGAGTTGGCCCCTCCATGGTACAGGATGAGGTAATATAAAAGACCTCTCTGCTCTGAACTCACACAATAGGTAGGTTGTTTCTGCCAGCTTTTTTGTTTAATTTATAAAACAGACTATTGTATGCCATTTACAAAACACACTATTGTTATCAATAATAGAGATAACTGAAACTGATTGCCTAACACTACAACCTTTAGAATAGTGATAGTAAATGGAATATGCAAATAACACACAATAATGCACACAGTCACCTCCATTTGTTTTTGGCAATGTAAGCTATCCACTACAAATATTCTCTGGCTGTTTTTTGGCATTAAAGCATGAAATGGATGCTAGAGTTATTTCACCATATTGTTTATCAGGAAAGCTAGCAGAGCCCTTAGGTCCTAACTGTTGTACTGGTCTCCTCATACAAGCTCATAGGTTCCAGTACTTGGATTTAACCTCTGCACTTTCTATTGTTACACCCACCTTTTAGTTTTGGTTTTACTTGTTCAGACTGTTTTCTAGTACGGTCTGCTCCTTATTTTTTTTCTTTATTTCATTTATTTATGATACTCTTAGTAAATAATTGGGGTGACTACTATACACAAAATATTCATCTGTGGAATATAAGTTTCAAATATGTCAAATAAACTATCCAATGAATGGAGCAATTTTTTATTTTATGGATCCTTCGAAAGCTTTATAGCTTCTAGTGTTTCTCAAGAAGATCTCTCTTAGGTTTGACACTGGTTTTACCAAACTTTGGAATCTTCCAAATGGAATATTTTTTTCTAACTCTATCACTAACCTTAAGCATAGCCCTAAACAAAATTGTAACCCAAAGTTGCGGTTAGGATTTTTAACTGTTTTTTGAGGGTTAATTTACTGCTCCACAGTGCTCACAAATCGGCAGCTTTTCCTATGCGGCATCACTTTCTGTGCAACATCCACTGTGATATCCGACATCACTTCTGTTACCATAACATAGGAATTACCCCTTTATTATAGTAATCAGAAGTGACAGAGATTAAAGGCTGGAATTCGGTGAGTTAACCCTGAATTCCAACCCTAAACCTCACTTTAACTCCAAATTTAACCCTAACTCCAACCCTAACCCTGACTCAAACCTTAGCTAGAACCCTAACCTTAAAGGGGTTTTTCCAAGATGTAATGTTGACGTGGGATCCTCCAAAATGGGTATTTATTCGCTTTTCTAAATATATGTGATTACAAAAAGTGAAGCCTGTGACAGCTACAGCCTTAATTAGATGCCCTTGGTTACCTGAGAGTTTACATTAGACTGACCAGGACACTGATCTGGCCATGCTTGCTTTGTCTGCACTTCTTATCTCCTGGCAGGGAACATGAATGAGCTTTTAAGTGACTGGGTAAAAAAGTCTCTGTCTCTTGTATAGAGATTCCACTAGTTCTAATGTAATTATCAGAGCAAAGATTGCATACACTCCCTGAGCAGCCCTTCTTCTCCCTCCCTCCCCCGCAGCTTTCAAGGGACTGTGGAAAAATTATCCTTTGTCTCCTGTAGAGAGAATGCACTGGTTGTAATGTAATTATCTTAGTAAAAATGCAGACGCTCCCTTTGTCCATGAAGGAATGAAAGAAAGCTGCCTGCCCGGAGCTAATCTCTCCTGAGCAGATAAGAGGCATAAAACAAAACCCATTAACTTGTGCAGAATAGTTCTCCTCTGTGATGTAGAAAAACAATGTTTGCTCAACCACAGAGACTGAGCCTCAGGAACGAGGAGGTGGTGCTATGACATCACAGAGGAGGTACTTGTTATTTTTAAACACAGAAACACAACGCCCCTCTTTTCAAGGCTCAAGGCTCAAATTCAGCCTGTTAGCTAAGGAAATCCCTTCTTGGCAAAACCCCTATAACTCGAACACACATCCTAACCCTAACTTCAACCCTAATCCTCACTTCAACCATAACCCTATCTCAAATTCTAACTCCAATCTTTTCCATAACTTCAACCCTAACTCCAACCATAGCCCAACCCCTTATTCATCCAAAACCCTTACTCCAGCGCTGACCCTCACTTCAATCCTAACCCTGACTCTCACTTTAATCCTAACAACAACACTTATCCTTACTACAACTGTAACACAAACCTGAAATCCATCTCTGACTCTAACTCTAACACTAACTCCATCCTCAACCCTAATCCTCAAGCTAAATCTTACCTAAATTCCAACTCTCATATGTGAGCAAGCAGTTGCATTAGTCATGAAAGAAAGATCCTAGTAGAAGAGAAACTCTTACAAGCTGCCTAGACAAACTGTTATTTGTGTATTCTCATACAATGATAACAGTGTCACTGCAGACCTGACAGCAGTACACCTGACTACTGCAATCTCCTCATAACTCTAGAGCAGTGTTCCTTAACTCCAGTCCTCAAGACCCACCAACAGGTCATGTTTTCAGGATCTCCCACAGAAAGCACTGACAATAATTACATCTCCTGTGCTTAATGCACTGACAATAATTATATCACCTGTGCAATACTAAGGAAATCCTGAAAACTTGACTTGTTGGTATCTCTCGGTAAGCTTATATGCTGATATGATACAGCAGAAAGTGATGACATCATGTAGAGCAGAAAGGTGGTTGGCAACATAGGAAAGCGATTGTAAAAAAAAGAGATAACTGTTCTATGAAATGGAACATACATTAAAAAAGCAGTGTATTTAGCTATAATGTTTATTTAACACTTGTCTACATATTTATGCTTATTAATAAGATAGAAATACCCCTTTAGCTCCTTAACTCTAACCCTAACCATGACTCTAATCCTAACTCCAACCTAAATCCTAACCCTGACTCTAACCCTAACCCTCATCCCAACTCGAATCATAAATTAAATCCTAAAAAGCTAAACCTTGCTCTAACCATAACCTTAAATCTAAAACTAATTCTAACCCAGGGGCATCGCTAGAATGCCACCCCAATCCTGAGCCAGACCATGGCACCAGCAGGCCTACACAGTTAAAAACTACTGTTGTGCACTGCAATAGTAAACTGGGTAGCAGCACGATGAAGTGACTTCATTGCGCCGCTGCCTCTCCTAGGCCATAGAGCCTAGTCACTCTGCCTGGGCTGTGCGGCCTAGGAGCTACCAGAGGAGCGTTCCTGTGCTGGTGGCATGGTGACGCCAGTCAGGCCACCAGTGTCAGGCAGAAGAGCAAGGTACTTGGCAGGGGAATGGGGAGATGTGAGTATTATTGTTATTTTTGCCATTGGTGATTTATATGTCTACCTATTTGAGAGGACCTATAGAGCTACGTAACTGAGGAGGGGACCTATAGAGCTACCTAACTGAAGAGGGGACCTATACAGCTTCCTAACTGAAGGGACTTTTAGAGCTGCCTAACTTAGAGGGCCTATAGAGCTAGCTATCTGAGGGGACTTTTAAAGCTACCTAACTGAGATGACCGCTAGAGCTACCCAACTGAAGGGACCTATAGAGCTACCTAACTGAGGAGACTTATAGTGCTGCCTAAATAGAGGGCACTTATATATATACCTACCTAACTATAGAGGGGTCTTATATACCTAGCTTTGAAGGATACTTATATACCTAACTATGGAGGGGCACTTAAATACCTACCTATGGATGGGGCACTTATATACATACCTAACTCTGGGGGGCACTTATATACCTACCTTACTATGGAGGGTACTTATGTACCTACCTAACTATGGGGGGATTATATACCTACCTAACTATGGGGGGACATATAGCTTCCTAAATATGAAGGGAACTTGTATACCTACCTAACTAAGGAGGGGGCTTATATAACAACCAAACTATGGAGGGGACTAATATAACTCACTAAGGAGGGAAACTATATACCTGTCTAACTAAGGAGGGGACTTATATATCTAACTATGGAGGCGACTTACACTACTGTTCAAAAGTTTGGGGTCACTTAGAAATGTCCTTATTTTTGAAAGAAAAGCAGTTTTTTTCAATGAAGCTAATATTAAATGAATGAAAAATATACATTTTTAATGTGGTAAATGACTATTCTAGCTGCAAACGTCTGGTTGTTAATGCAATATCTACATAGGTGTATAGAGGCCCATTTCCAACAACCATCACTCCAGTGTTCTAATGGTACATAGTTTTTGCAAACTGTGTAAGAAAGCTATCTTATATTTTGAACACCCTTGAAAACCTTTGTGCAAGTATGTTAGCACAGCTGAAAACAGTTTTGCTGGTTAGAGAAGCTATAAAACTGACCTTCCTTTGAGCAGAGAAGCTATACAACTGACCTTCCTTTGAGCTAGTTGAGAATCTGGAGCATTACATTTGTTGGTTCGATTAAACTCGCAATATGGCCGGAAAAAGAGAACTTTCATGCAAAACTCAACAGTCTATTCTTGTCCTGAGAGATGAAGGCTATTCCATGCGAGAAATTGACAAGAAACTGAAGATTTCCTACAACAGAGTGTACTACTCCCTTCAGAGGACAGCACAAACAGGCTCTAACCAGAGTAGAAAGAGAAGTGGGAGGCCCCGCTGCACAACTGAGCAACAAGACAAGTACATTAGAGTCTCTAGTTTGAGAAATCGACGCCTCACAGGTCCTCAACTGGCAGCTTCATTAAATAGTACCCACAAAACGCCAGTGTCAACGTCTACAGTGAAGAGGTGACTCCGGGATGCTGGCCTTCAGGGCAGAGTGGCAAAGAAAAAGCCATATCTGAGACTGGTAAATAAAAGGAAAAGATTAATATGGGCTGAAGAACACAGACATTGGACAGAGGAAGATTGGAAAAAAGTGTTATGGACAAATGAATTGAAGTTTGAGGTGTTTGGATCACACAGAAGAACATGTGTGAGACGCAGAACAACTGAAAAGATGCTGAAAGAGTGCCTAATGCCATCTGTCAAGCATGGTGGAGGTAATGTGATGGTCTGGGGTTGCTTTTGTGCTGGTAAAATGGGAGATTTGTACAAGGTAAAAGGGATTTTGAATAAGGAAGGCTATCACTCCATTTTGCAACGCCATGCCATACCCTGTGGACAGCGCTTGATTGGGGCCAATTTCATCCTGCTACAGGACAGGGACCCGACAGACCCCTCTTTGTTATGCCAGAACTAGTTAGGGATGTAGCAGGCAGCTGGTTGTCTCTCTGTAATGCTGTGGCGAGCGCAGTCTCCAGATCTCGAGGCCTTTGAGCTGGTGTGGGAGCCGCTTCACCATATGGTACGCAAAAAGTGCCCATCAAGCCAATCCAACTTGTGGGAGGGGCTTCTGTAAACATGGGGCTTACTACCTACCTAACTATAGGGGGGACTTATATACCTACCTATTGGGGAGATTATATACCTACCTATGGGGGTACTAGGGAACTAATATATCTACCTAACTATGGGGGGACTTGTATACCTAACTGTGGGGGGACTTATATAGCTTCCTAACTATGAGGGGACTAATATACCTCTCTAACTATGGGGGGACTTATATACCTACCTATGAAGGGGACTTATATACCTATCTAACTAAAGAGCGGACTTATATACCGACCTAACTATGGAAGGGACTATGGAGGGGACTTATGTAGCTACCTAACTATGGAGGGGACGTATATACTTACCTACTTAAGAAGAGGACCTATTTACCTAGATACCTAAGGAAGGGACTTATATACCAACCTAAAGAGGTGACCTATATACCTACCTACTCAAGGAGTAGGAGATCGGAGGATATGAGGGGAGGAAGATTCCTCAGGATCGCAAAAAGATTTTCCACAATCCGGTGGAATATGTACAAAGTTCTGGTTTATTGAAACAGCATAGGAAATCGGGAGAGGCTGGAGCAAGGTCTTCACTTCTAAGAGACAGCAGGAGATTCTGATGAGCAAGTAACGAGCCATTAGGCAGCTACGCAAAAGCAGCAGATACCCTGCAGTGACTATCTTTCTGAGCTACGTCGAAAACTCAGGTAGTGCAGGGAGAAAGTTTAAAGAGGACCTCTCCATGGCTGTGCGATTGCTGAAGTGGCTGTATGCTGACGTGTAGACAACCCAAGTGGACTTCAAGTAACTGCTGGAGAAAAGAAGTAAACACCTCATAAACCCGGGAACATTGTTGTGTGTCTGAAGTTATTTAAGGCCGATGCACTACACCTCTCCCCGCAATACTTAGAGAACCTGTAGTAGGTGTATTCCACGTGCTGCACAACGGCAACTTCAGAGGAATGGGATGTTTTGCAAAAGAAGAAGCGCACCTGGGATCTCACGAATAGTTATGTACCTGGTAAAGATCAAAAAGGCAGGTGCTCACCTGGTCCGGCTGTACAAATGCCGGTACAGCTCGTAAAAAGCGCCTGGGTGATCTTTCGGTAAGATCAATACAGCAGCTCCTGCTCGATCCCACCTTGATGCCACGACGACGCCAAGGAAATGATAAGGTAATTGCTTTGTAGATCCAAGGATCAAACATGCTGGTTTGGGACAGCTGGGTGAAGCGCTGTTAGAAGAATCTTATAATATACTCAACATAAGTTGAGAATAGAACATTTATTAGAAAAAAAAGCATAACGCATTTCGCAGGTCCTCCTGCTTCATCAGATACATGCGATCACAATAGACATACATGAGCTTTAAATAGGTGGTTTACAAAAACGAGGTTGAATGGCTGAATATGGGAATGAGGTTTAATAAGCCTTAATTGGTAAACAACAAATCACATGTGATGGTGTAGTAAAAATGTGTAGATGTATGTGTAAATGTGTAAAAAAAATGTATAAATGTATACTACTATCGAGCAATGCTCGTACATGTTAAATGTATGAATAAGTGATATATACCATTACTATTCTTTATAAAACATGAAAAAAATTACTAGATAAAAATATACACAGAACATGAAGAATATAAACCACTAAAGCATATGTAGAATATTTATAAGATCACTATTAGAATGGATGTATGTCCAAAATATATGTATATATGTGTATGTAGAAAATTCAATAAAATATGCGTACATGCCCTATATAAAAGGGGGAGGCAATGGTATTACATTAAAAAGACCATACATATAAAAAATATATAGAATAATACATTAATAACATGAATATGTAAAAATATATATAAAACCAGGGATGAAAAATATATATCAAAAATTAGTTTACAGGATAATGTCCTGAACTTCATTGAGACCAAATGGTCTCAGTGTGTTCAACTTGTATATCCAGAAAACCTCTCTTTGACTTAATCTTGTGGGTCTATCCAGTGTCAGTGGGTGAGAATGTTAGAGAACCTGGGTATGGGGGGTTGCTCTGAGCAACTGGCAGATGCTGTTGTGAGCCGCTATAGGCACCCTCCCCCAACCTTTACAGAATACAGATAACACATCATTTATATTGAAGATTGAATGCTGTATAAACAAAACTCCCGCAAACATGGTGCAAGTACTTTTTTTCATATTTGCCCCACTTAGAATATTTTTTGCGGTTTCCCAGTATATTCTATGGTATGGTGAATGACACCATTACACTATTAGATAGTACAACTTGTTCCACAAAATACAAGCCCTCATATATCTGTGTAGGTGGAAAAATAAAAAAGTTATAGCTCTGAGAAGGCGAGGAGAAAAAATGAACGTGAAAAAAAGGCTCCATCAGGAAAAGGTTAAACTATTTACATGACAGTCTTATAAGTCTCTTCTTTAACCCCTCGTTGACATATGATGTAACTGTACGTACATCATGGTGTCGTTAATGGTGTAGAGAACAGGTTCACTCGCTTACTCTGCCACATACTGGCTGTCAATTGCAGAGGACATCAATTGCAGAGGACCGCCGGGATGGGGGGCTTGTTTTGCAGTTTTTAGTGTTATATTGAAAGCGTAAATGACTAACTTAAAAATTCATATTTTAACCTGAGAAAATGAATATGTTATATAACCACATTGATGGAAAACTGGAAGGTTGTGATTACTACCTGCCCTTAAGGACAAACATTTGTTGCTCTTATGTAGGTAAAACTGAATGTGGGCCTAAAGGGGTTAATTATGCTTTCAGAACACATTCTACATCGGTTTCCTTTTATTGTTCTTTTTAGCGCACTGCTTGATTTGATTGCTAAGTATAAACTAATCTATAAGACAGCAGGGAACATAAAATCATATTCATGCCTCATGCACTAAGTATATGAGCTGTGAAGATAGAGCAAACAAACATCACACAACAAAGCTACAACCCTCCCTCCTCTTGGCTCTTAATATTCCTCAGAGGTTACACGCAATATTTGTGAGCTTCCGGGAATGTATATGTGCAGGCATTTTATCCCATTGCCTTTTAGCATGATCCAATACTGTAATCACAGCTTGTGGTTGCCTTATGTAAATCTGTATCTTCCCTGAAACCTGGAATAGCATATTGTTGGCCTTTTTGTCTTATGATTCTTAAAAGTGTACTTTTAGATCATTTTTATATCTTAATATATATGTGCTGGTTAACAGCTACCACTGTGAAGAACCCAAGGATTCTCCTGAAGACAAATTCAATGGTCACCATACAATGGAAAAAATAAGTATTTGATAAACTGTTGATTTTGCAAGTTTTCCCATCTGATAAAAATAGAGAGGTCTGCAATGTTTATCATAGGTACACTTCAACTGTGATAGACAGAATAAAAAAAAAAAAAATACAGAAAATCACATTGTGATTTTCACAATTAATTTGTGTTTTATTGTGTGAAATAAGTATTTGATACAATAGAAAAACAATAGCCTATAAATTACCACCATACAGTGACCATATAGTGGTAGATGCCAATGTACACAGACTCTGCGGTCTAGACTATATGTCACCTCTTAACTATGACCAAATAGTGGTAGTTACCGGTGTACACAGGCTCGGCAGACACATAACTGATTACAGTGCAATTACATTTAAAGACTCACAGGTGATGTCTTTTCTGATCGGAGTCATTCACTTTCCTCATTCTTCTCCATCTGGCCTAGACCATCAAGATGTCTTCTCCTGGTCATGACTCATTTCTACACAATTTACCACACAAATATTTTAGAATTCTCATTTTTCCAACACCTATATATCTACCTACCTACTAGGGGGTTATATACCTTCATACCTACTGGGGCAGGGGGTTATATACCTGTAATGGAAATCTATATGGAAAAGCTTGGTTACTGGCTTTCCTATGATAGAAAAGTCGAATGCCTGCTGTCAGGAATGGGGAGTCAACTATCATTCCTATTTAAGGTAACTAGATATATTTATCCCTCCAGTAGGTCATAGGTACATAGGGCCCCAGTCTGTGGGCAGGTATATGTCCCACATATTCTTTTGGCAGAAATACGCAACCAATAGTCTGGAGACAGGTATAGGTCACCATAGTCTGTAGGCGGGTATAGGCCCCCATATTTTGTATGAAGGTATAGGTCCCCCATAGTTTGCAGGCAGGTATAGGTCCCTGTAGTCTGTAGGTTAGGCTGGTATACGTCCCCATTGTTTGCATGCAGGTAAATTTCCACCATCGTAACTAGGAAGGTTTAGGCCCCCATAGTTTCTAGGCAGGTATAGATCCCCATAGTTTTTAGGCAGGAGTCCAATCCTCCATATTCTATAGGCAGGTGTCCAGGCCCCCATATTCGATAGACAGGTGCCCAGGCCCCCATATTCTATAGACAGGTACCCATGCCCTAATATTCTATAGGCAAGTGTCCAGGCCCCAGTTAAAAATAAAAAATAACAGTACACACCTCTCTCCCGGCTTCTCTGACAAGGCTCCCCAACACCGGCGGTGTGACGTCATCTGGCTGCACAGGCAGTGTGATGACACTCTCACGCCGCCTGTGCTGGATACTCTGGAAGGCTTCAAGTCTGCTTGCGGCCTTTCGGAGTATACTATGAAGCAGTGAGCGCTCAATAACTGCTCCCCAATACTTTTCAACTGAGGAGGAGGCTCATACAGTTGAAAAGCTCACCACCAGCACTCTGGGCCTACGGCAGTGGCCCGGAAGCCGCCAACGTGCTGGCAATGTCCCGTTGAGAGCGGGACACTGGGCATCCCGCCGGGACACTGCCAGTGCAGTGGGACACAGGTGACAAAATCAGGACTGTCCAACCGAAAGCAGAACATCTGGTCACCTTAGTCTTAGACCTAGACAGTTTTCATACATGAGGACCTAAATGTTCTGTAGAGTTCATTATTTTCAGCAATCATCTCATTATCTTCACAGGAAGCATTACAATGATAGTAATAATCTGTGGTGGCAAGAACAACACTTTTAGCCCTGATAAATGCCACCAGGGATCACTATGTATTATGTATGTACTGACTAGGGGCTTATGTGACTTCTTTGGGGGCTGATGTAATCAGACTGACAGAAGTCATATCAACCCTCGTCATATCAGCCCTTAAAAAGGTCACATCAGCCTCTGTAGAACTGAAACATAAATGCAAAGGTCAAAACAGCCACTACCACTTTTACAGGATCTGATATGGCCAGGGTTAGTAAGACTTGTATAGGAGCTAAGCATCTGATAATAGTACCTCAACCCCTTTGTTGTATTGATACTTGTTTTACACTTTCCACTATAATAGTCTCCTTTATCCCCTTTTCTCATATTATTTCAATTATTATGTTTACATCCATAAAAGTTTTTTCCTGCATTTTAGAGACAATCCTGGTACCATTCCTCCTCTTTGATCCAATTAAATAAATAGATTTTTGTCATTGTACCTTATATTTTATTCCTCAACTGTTATCCATAATCTTTATTCATACACTTACCCATATTTTTATTTATCACTTTACAGATAAAGCAACACTAAGCTTGACAGATAATGCACCATGGTATCATGGCAGAGAAAGTTATCTCAAATTTTTCAGTGGCTTTTGCATGAAATAAGTATTTCATACAATAGAAAAACAGAACTTAATATTTGATACAGAAACCTTTGTTTGCAAGTAGAGGTCAGACGTTTTCTGCAGTTTTTGCTCAAGTTTGCACACACTGCAGCAGGGATTTTGGCCCATTCCTCCATATAGATTTTCTCCCGATCTGTCAGGTTTCGAGGCTGTCGCTGGGATATATTGAGTTTCAGCCCCCTCCAAAGATTTTCAATTGGGTTCAAGTCTGGAGACTGGCACGGCCACTCCAGGACCTTAAAATGCTTTTATGAAGCTACTCATTAGTTGCCCAAGTTATGTGTTTTGGGTCATTGTCTTGCTGGAAGATTCAGCCATGACCCATCTTCAAGGCTCTTACTGAGGAAAGGAGGTTGTTGGCCAAAATCTTGCACTACATGGCTCCATCTATTCTTCCTACAATACGGTGCAGTTATCCTGTCCCCTTTGCAGAAAAAGCACCCCCAAAGAATAATGTTTCCACCCCATGCTTCATGGATAGCACAGTGTTCTTGGAGTTGTACTCATCCTTATTCTTCCTCCAAACACTGCAAGTGGATTTGATTTAAAAAAAAAGGTAATTTTTGGTCTCATCTAACCACATAACCTATTCCCATGCCTCCTCTAGATCATCCAATGATCATTAGTTAACTTCAAATGGACCTGGACATGTGATGATGTGAGCAGGGGCACCTTTTAATCTATGATGGCGTAGTGTGTTACTAACTGTAAATTTTGAGACTGTGGTCCCAGCTCTATTCAGGTCATTGACCAGGCCCATCCTCGTGGTTTTGGGCTGATTCCTGACCTTTCTCAGAATCAGAATCATCATTACCCCATGAGGCAAGATCTTGCATGGAGCCCCAGACCGAGGAAGATTGGGAGTAATTTTAGACAGCTCTTTGGTCTTGGCCATGGTGGAGAGGTTGGAGTGTGATTGATTGTGTGTACAGGTGTCAATTAAAAAGGTAATGAGTTAAAACAGGTGCAATTAATACAGGTAGTGAGTGCAGAGTACAAGGCTTCTTAAAGAAACTAACTAACAGGTCTGTGAGAGCCAGAATTCTTGCTGGTTGGTAGATGATGAAATACTTATTTCATGCAATTAAATGCTAAATAATTATTTAAACTCATACAATGTGCTTTTCAGGATTTTTGTGAGAGTCTTTCTCTCACAGTTTAAGTGTAACTATGATACAACTTTCAGACCTCTCCATTCTTTGTAGGTGGGAAAACTTGCAAAACTGCTAGTGTATCAAATACTTACTTTAATTATATTAATACAAAATTTGTCTTTTAACTCTTATGTTTTAATTCTTATTTTTTTGTGCATTGCACTGATTCTAGCCATTGGAGGTATCATATTAAGCTTTCCATATACAGTATCTCACAAAAGTGAGTAAACCCCTCACATTTTTGTAATTATTATTTTAGATCTTTTCATGGTACAACACTTTAAGACAATGTAAAATAATCAATGTACAACTTGTATAACAGTGTAAATCTGGTGTGCTCAAAATAACTCACACATCAAAGTGTAAATCGCTGGCAAAAAAAGTAAGTACACCCATCAGTGAAAATGGACAAATCGTGCCCAATTTGCCATTTTCCCTTCACGGCGTCATGTGACTCATTAGTGTTACAAGGTCTCAGGTGTGAATGGGGAGCAGGCAGGGCCGGGACGACGGGTAGGCAGAGGTAGGCGATCGCCTAGGGCGCCTATCTCTGCCTGTCCCTAAGGGGCGCAGGCAGGGGCCCCGAGCCTCCCTGGCTCCAGGCCGCTGCCGTGGGCCTGGAGCACCGACTGGCCCTTCAGCTGCAGGTGCGTCCGCAGGACGCACATGCAGCTGCGGGCTTCTGCGGAGCAGAGAGCGAGCGCTCCCTGCTCTGCAGACAGTGTCGACCGACACAGCGGGGCCACCGGGTTCTCATAGCGCTGAGGACCCGCCACGGCCCTGTGAGCTCAGCTGGCAGTGGCGCTATGAAGTGATGTCATCGCGACGCTGCCTCTCCTCGGGCGCACAGGACGTCACAGGCCGTGCGCCTGAGGAGCTGCCGGAGGAGCGCGCGGCCGGTAAAGAAGAAGACAGAAGAGGAGCACGCGGCCGGGAAGCAGGTAAGGTGAGTATTAATGTTGTTATTTTTACCTGCCTGCCTGAGCCCCTATATACAGATGCCTGCCTGAGAGTGCCCCTATATACAGATGCCTGCCTGAGAGTGCCCCTATATACAGATGCCTGCCTGAGAGTGCCCCTATATACAGATGCCTGCCTGAGAGTGCCCCTATATACAGATGCCTGCCTGAGAGTGCCACTAAATACAGATTCCTTCCTGATTGTTCCACTATATACAGATGCCTGCCTGTGAGTTTCCCTATATACAGATGCCTGCCTGAGAGTGCCCCTATATACAGATGCCTGCCTGAGAGTGCCCCTATATACAGATGCCTGCCTGAGAGTGCCCCTATATACAGATGCCTGCCTGAGAGTGCCCCTATATACAGAGGCCTGCCTGAGAGTGCCCCTATATACACATGCCTGACTGAGAGTGTCCCTATATACAAATGCCTGCCTGAGCCCTTATATACCCCTGCCTGAGCCCATATATATGCCTGCCTGAGCCCCTATATATGCCTGCCTGAGTCCCTATATACACCTGCCTAAGTCCCTATATACACCTGCCTGAGCCCCTATATCTATATGCCTGCCTGATCCCCTATATCTATATTCCTGCCTTAGCCCCTATCTCCATTTACCTCTCTGAGCCCCTATCTCTATATGCCTGCCTGAGCCCCTATATCTATACGCCTGCCTGAGCCCCTATATCTATATGCCTGCCTGTGTGCCCCTATATACACTTGCCTGAGCCCCTATATACACCTGCCTGAGCCCCTATCTCTATATACCTGCCTGTGTGCCCCTGTATACTTGCCTGAGTGCCCCCATATTTATATACCTGCCTGTCTAAGGGGGCAATATATACCTGCCTGACTGAGGAGACATACTTACATATATATATATATATATATATATATATACACACATACACACACATGCCTGACTGAGAGGGCATATCTGTATACCTGCCTAACTGATGAGGACCTATATAGCTTCCTATATGATGGGGCATATGTACCTGTCTAACTGCAGGGCCATATATAGCTTCCTATCTGAGGGGGCGTATATACCTATAAGTAAGGAGTTACAGGAAATGTGATGATTCTAAGATATTTGTGTTCAAATCTGCAGGGACGAGTATTGGCCCGGGAGAAATCAGCATGAAGGTGTGAACCGGATGGAGAAGAAAAGGGAAAGTGAACGACGCTGATCAGAAAAGACGTCTCCTGTGAGTCACTAAATGTAACTGCAGTGTAATCACATATATTTCTGCAGAACCTACATACACCTAGTATCTACCACTATCTGGTCACTGTGTGGCTGTGGTATATGTCTGTAGAGCCTGTGTACAGCTGATAGTCACAAGTGGGGGTCACGTTCGGTCAGGTTCTGGCAGAATTATTTGAGCCCTAAGTAGTAATAGTTTTGGGTCTTGGTTTTGTAGGAGTGTTTTTTTAGTAACAATCATTCGTCCGGTAGATTTGCTCCATGTATAGGTGGATTATTTAGTGACTGTTATTTAGGGGTATTGCACGGTCATATAGAGGTGAGCGATTTTGAAAAAGTAAATTTGTCAGCTCTGATTTTCATTGTGCAGTGACTGCTGAGGTGATGGACAGGATCTATGTGGAATATGCAGAAAATTAGTGACAGGACCTGGCGCAGGGGCGGGAGGAATTAGTGTGGGGGGATGCAATTTTTTGGGGAGCGAGGGAGGGCGCCATTGGCTGTACTCGCCTAGGGCACCAAAATGCCTTGTCCCGGCCCTGGGAGCAGGTGTGTTAAATTTGGTGTTATTGCTTTCACACTGTCTCATAATTACATGCTGATTGTCTTCCCTGTGACAGATGGGATCATCCAGCAAGACAATACGACAAGTAACACTGCCAGAAATGTTCAACATTGATTGGAAAAGCATGACTAAGGCTTCCAAGTACTACCCTGGCCCACAATTCTCCAGACTTTAACCCAGTTGAGCATCTGTGGGACAACCTCAACGGTCTTGTTCGCTCTGTGAATTCTCCCCACGCATACTCCAGCAGCTTTGGAGGGTGGAGGGAGCTGCAGTCATCATGGCACCAGATACCTCTGATCACCTCCCATGTCCTTATTGAGTCACTCCCAGCCCGCCTTTCTGCTGTCCATGCTGCACATAAGGTTATTCTGTATATTAGCTGGTGGTCATAATAATGTGACTCGGCTGTGAAGACTCAATTGATTGATTAAAAGCAAATCTGAAACCTCGGATTTGTTTCGATAAAAGATTATCAGTGATCAGTGGCAGTAACAGCAAAACTTTAGCAGAATGTGAATGATATTTTGTGGATTTAACCCATTCAGTTTCATGAGGATTCAGCTTCAGAATGTATGAAAACATATACAGATTACACTAGTCAACAGTCATTTTGCATCTGGATTGTAATACATCAACTTGTATATATTTTTGTTTGTAGAATCCGAATCTACCTTCAGAATTGTTGTATCATGTAAGGTTTTTGAGATATTGTGAAATATTGGATTTTTTGAAGCATAACACGTTTCCATCTCTCTGATGTCTTCTGTTTAAAATGGTAAAATCAAGGTCTATATTAACTTTAATGGTTTGATATAATTAATTATTTGGATGTAAAATGCAGTGTAAGACGTCATACAAACAATCAAAAGATGATAAGGTACTGGTAGTTTAAAGACGTTTTCTCAGTATAGGCTTTCACACGCATCTTGAGCTTTCTCTCCAGTTTGCAGCTTCAAATCCAGGAGCATGTCTCTCCTCCCAGACTGATGACTGGTGACATCATCACACCCCCTCCGTGCTCCCTCCTGAGTCATTATCATCATTTAGCGTGAGCAGTGGGAAGGAGAGGATGTCAAAGACATTGCAGACCTCCTGCAATGGTCATTTCTAAGGCCTGCAGAGCTCTCACCTACCTCCACAAGCTCATTGCAACCAGAACACCTGTATTGGTGTAAACAGTTATACATACAGCCTGAAACGATGAAACAAATGTGAGAAGTGCACTCTCCTCCCCTCTCTGTTATCAGGCAGGAAATAGAGGGGGGAGCCAAGTGTATAAGACTGTGTTATATAGGAGGGGAGATTGAATCTAACAGCTAGAGACTCAGTAAGTGCCCAGATTCTTCACATATTGCTATCACTGGGAGAGAAGCATTTAGAGTTCAGGCATCCTTTATTACACAGCTCAGAGAGATTAAAGACAATGAGAAAATAGATACATACACAGACAGCCTGCACAGAAATACACTTTCAGTTTAATTTTCAGGGCAGGCAGCCAATCACAGCACAGGGGGTGGGCCCAACCAGGGTTGAAATAAAAATCAGACAGCCAATCACAGAAAAGGGGGCATGGCCCAACCTCAGGCTTCAGATTTAGCTCTAAATACTTAGATCAGCTAATAGCTGCTATACTAAATGATTCAGCTAATGCAAACCAATTACAAAAGTGGTCATTTTTACTATCCCCATAATTACAGATATAATCTTTGTAGTGAGAACCCCTTTAAGGTTGTTGACTATGAGAGACAGATACTCGGTTTGTCAAGTCAGTCATTCTATAACGATTCAGTCAACTGTTTGAATATTTCGTTTTTGGGACAGCTAAGACAGCAAAAACCACTATAAAGTGAAGGAATGGCTTGGGAGATTTCCGTTTGTTGCTGGACAAGAAAATGTGAAAAATACTCCATCGGTAGAACCCAGTAGCATAATGTTGCCTCCACTTCATATAAAGTTGGGGTTCATGAAGAACCTTGTAAAAGCTGAGGCTTTCAGTGATTTGAGAGAAATGTTTCCAAGTTTGAGTGAAGCCAGGAGTACAGATTTGTTGGACCTCAAATAAGGAAATTGTTGAAAGATCCGCGCCGAGCACTAAGTAAAGAATCTTGAGTTTGCAGCGTGGTCCTCTTTCAAAGCAATTGTTTAGGGCTTTTTGGGTAACAGAAGAGATGAAGACTATGTCTCCAAGGCCATTTATTTACTGGAGAACTACAAGAACATGAGTTGAAGAATGTCTTTTAACATTCACTTTTTACACTCACTTTTTTCCTGAGAACTTAGGTGTTGTGAGTGATGAACAAGGTGAAAGATTTCACCAAGACATTCTTGCTAGGGAGCAATCTTACAAAGAATGCTGGGACCCCGCAATGGTAGGTGATTACTGTTGGTTTGTGTTGAGAGAGACTGATAAGACATCTTTCAAAAGAAAAGCATCCTCATCATATTTTGCCAAAGGAACTTGACTGTAAACTTTGTAAATACTTGTATTAATATGTTTTGAAGTACCATTTGGTTTGTTAGAACTTATAGTTTAGTCAATATGTAAGATATAATTTCATGTATGAGCCTTATTTTGCCTTCTAATAGCTGAAAGAAATGGTAAATTTCATCAATGTATCGTTATTGTCTTTGATAATTATAATTGAGGTGTATCTAAATGTGACACAGGGGCGTAACTACCGGGGTAGCAGATGTAGCAGCTGCCACAGGGCCCAGGCTGCTAGGGGGCCCGGGCCTCAGGGCAGCTGCTAAAATGTCTGCTCCCCCGGTAGTTCTGCTTCTGTGCCCGCCAACAGTGCACATAACAGTTCACCGCCGGCGGACACTGAGCTGTGGGGCCTAGAGCTTTCTACCTCTGAACGCCAGGGCCCTCTGGCCTGAACTTTCAAGGCAGGACTGGCCGGTGGGAGCAGAGAGTAGCACCTCCGGCGCTCCGCTTTGCTGATTTGCCTGCTAGGCGCAGGCGCCAGCCCACAGTGCTGACGTGGGCTGTGCAATGATGTCTCATCATCGTGCCACCCGCGCCGAGCACAGACTGCATAGGAGCTAAGCTGTGAGGGAGCGTGGGGCAGGTGAGTAAGATTTTTTTTTTTTTGTTTTACATTAATGAACCCTGTCTGACAATATTGGGCCCCTATAGCCCACACTATGCCGTGTCTGCCTATGTAAATGGCCACTATAGCCCACACTATGCCCTGTTTGCCTATATAAATGGTCCCTATAGCCCACACTGTGCCTTTTCTGCCTATATAAATGGCTGCTATAGCCCACACTATGCCTTGTCTGCCTATATGGGGCCCCTATAGCCCACACTATGCCCTGTGTGCCTACATAAATGGCCCCTATAGCCCACACTATGCCCTGTCTGCCTACATAAATGGCCCCTATAGCCCACAATATGCCCTGTCTGCTTATATAAATGGCCCCTATAGCCCACGCTATGCCCTGCCTGCCAATATTAATGGCTCGTATAGCCCACACTATGCCCTACATGCCTATATTGGACCCCTTAGTCTACCATATGCCCTGCCTGCCTATATAGGGGCCCTATAGCCTACCCTATGCCTTGCCTGCCTATATAAATGGCCCCTATAGCCTACCCTATGTCCTGTTGCCTATATGGGGCCCCCATAGCCTACCTTATGCCTTGCCTGCCTGTATGGGGCCCCTATAACCTACCCTATGTCCTGCCTGCCTATATAAATGGCCCCTATAGCCTACCCTATGCCCTACCTGCTTATATATGGCCCTTATAGACTACGCTCTTCCGGCCTACATATATGGCTCCTATAGCTACTTAAACCCTGTCTGCTTGCCTATATGGCCCTATAGCTACAAAAAACCCTGCCTTCCTACCTATATGGCTCCTATAACCTGCCTACAGGACTTTTTTCCATTACTACCTTATAGGACAACAAAAGTACTTCTGTTTATGAGCAATGACTAAGAGAGGTTGTCTCTTGAAACGCGTCTGCTAATTATGGATCTTGCGTTTTAATTTTGGTGGACATTATGTATTTATTGAAGTCTAATAAATATCACAGATTTAATATAATACTTTTCTTGATGGGCCTGGTGAGCAGTATCTCTTCCTTTTTTTCGCAACTTCTGTATGTGACATGACATAGCATGTATTAAATACAATGGCCCTCGGGATATAATGGTAAAAGTGAATCAGTTATAATTTTCACTACCCTTGTGCAGAAATGAGAATCTGAGACGAATCATTTCTGTGAAAGATGAAAAGAGATCTGACAAGGGAAGGGCAGCCTAGACAGAGACAGACAAGAAAAGATAAAGGGTTCTCTAGCAAAAAGAACATTACATCCCCGAGCAGATCAAAATCAAATTTTTATCTTATCACCCTCATAAAATGTGGCTAGAAACTGCTAAAGACAAGTCCTCCTATCATATAGCAACATCTCAGAGGTAAAAGTACCACCAGTAATTTGACTTTTAAGGCCCATGTTCCACTTCTTTCACCAGAGAATCATAATTCAGATGACCTCATTAACAAGAGACACCACAATAAATCGCTCAGAGACCATGGCCTCCATTCTTTGTAATGAAATCATAATTATAACCTAGCTGATTGCTATAAATATGTTAACATTTTTTACTTTTTAGATCAAAGGCCACTGATTACAGACATGAAAATGTAGTACATGCTGCATTGATATATTTACCTGTATCCTAGCTTGTTCTTTATGAAACAACAGACCCAACTGATAATAGAATGATAGTATGATAGTATATTCATACAAATGCTGTCTTACCATTATTCTCCATCAATTAGTTTTACATGGTTTTACATGGTGCCTAACCACTTCAATTATTTGCCATAACATTGAAAGTTGAGGTACTTCACTCCATGGTTAACAAGAAATAGACCCTAAAGGACTGTGCCGTAAAAAGAGATTTGACCCATTAAGTCATGGACTCACAAAATCTCTTAAGGTGTCCATTGGTATTAAAACATTGGCAGCAGATCCTTTAAGTCCTGTATGTTGTAGGCACTAGCCACCATCGTTCAGACCAGTTTTTCCAACACATCCCACAGATGCTTGATTGAGATCTGGATAATTAGGAGGCAAAATCAACACTCTTGTCAACACCTAAAACTTTTCATTATGACTCCATAATACCCCTGAAGGTGGATTGTGGTATCTGGCACCAATACATTAGTAGCAGACCCCTTAGGTTTTTTACGTTTTAAGGTGTAGACTTGCTTTTCCAGCACATCCCACAGATTCTTGAGGTCTGGGTAATAATCACACACATTATCAACACTTTAAACTCTTTGTCATGTTAATGGGACTACTCCTGAAAATATTTAGCAATACGGCAGAGTGCATTATGCTGTTAAAGAGGCTACTACTATCAGAGGGGTTATAAACCTCATATTAAAGTAATATAAGTAACTCCCAAGCACCATGTAAAATAAAAAAAAGTTTCCAACAGTCTTCTGTGGACACACATTCACTTCCTAATGGGAATGTCACCATTGCAGCCACTGATTGGCTACAGTGGTCACATGCCACTAACTTACATCACTGTTTAGAAGTGACGGCACTTCAACAGAAGACCTGTCAGGGCTAGGCGGTGCTCAGCCTGCAGGGAGCAACAGTCTGCAGCAGCTGATTTGCGACCCCACCCGGATAGACAGTCTGCTGGCAACTCTGTGAGTGACAGAGGCCCAGCCACTCCGGACAGGGGGCGTGTCGCAGCAGCAAATGGGAGGACCCGGAGGCCGCTCCAATCAGCTGCTGGGGCGGTGTCCGGGAATCACATTTAAACTCCCTGCAGGCTGAGTGCTGCGCCTGTGATATTCTCCTGGCTGCCTTGTGTTTCTTGTGCTTAATATTGTGTTTGCTTATCCATGTACCAGACCTCTGCTTGTTTTCCTGACCCTGTCTTGCACTCTAATTTTGTATCTCGCTCCTGTTCGTGTTTGACCTCGGCTTGCCTACGTTGTCTCTCTGGTTCTGATTTGTGGCTTGGCGTTCCTGATTTGGTATTGACCCGGACTGTCTGACCTTTCTTCCTCCTGACGGCCCCAGCACTCTAGCAGCGCAGGGACTGTCGCCCAGTTGGCGTCTGCCGCCTAGGGCAGCACGTCAAGTAGGCAGGGACAGTGGGCTGGGTTCCAGTCAGGGCTCACTGCACCTCCCTTGACATGACATTATCACAGGCCGAAACTGTCTCTGCTCTCCACTCGCTATGATCCCCATGATAGCTCTGGTAGAGCAGATGCAGGGGCTTACCCAACTAGTTCAGGATCTGGCATTGAGGGTACAACAGCAGGAGATTAACCTAAGTCAGAGTTTTCCTGTAATATCTGCCCCCCTGTAGAACCTGTATCAGTTGCCTGATAGATTATCAGGGGACAGAAGGGCCTTTTTGACATTTCGGGAACGATGTCGCCAGTATTTTAGGCTCCGTCCACATACCTCGGGCAATGAGGAACAGAGGGTGGGAATCGTTATGTCCCTTCTTCAGGGCCCCCCTTAGGAGTGGGCATTTATTTTACCCCTTGAATCGCCAGAATTTTTTTCCGTGGACAAGTTCTTTGTCTCCTTGGGCGTACTTTTTAATGATCCTGATAGGGAAGCTGTGGCCGAGGCTCAGCTGACCACCTTGAGGCAGGGTAAAAGGACTGTGGAGGAGTATTGCTCCGAATTTCGCCGCTGGTGTGTTCCGTCTGGGTGGAACGATCCAGCTCTTAGATGCCAGTTTAGATTAGGGTTAGCCGACCATGTGAAGGATATGTTAGTGGCTTACCCTACCCCTGGTACTTTAGATGAGGCTATGGCACTAGCTGTTCGTCTGGACAGACGTTTTAGGGAGAGATGTTGGGAATAGACTCCCGTCCTGGTGGCCCACTGCTGTTTCTAATATAAGCTCCGAGGAGCCAATGCAAGTGTGAGCTTCTTCTGCATCTGCTGCTAGCGACTGTAGGACTTCTCGGTGCATCCAAGGATTATGCTTCTACAGTGTCGAGGATGGACACGCCATCTGGGAGTGCTCCAAAATGTAACACCCGGCCGGAAAACTTAAGCGCCTAGGTGATTTGCAGGAAGATCACCTTGGCGAACAGGTATTTCCTATTGTATCCAAAAAGTTGCTGCTCCCAGTTAAGGTCTCATACTCGTCTTGGTCTGGTTCTGGGAGGGCTTTTGTGGATTCTGGGTCAGCTTCCAATTTTATTGACGCGTCCTTTGCTAAGCGTCTGGGTCTGCCTTGGAGACCCCTATCTGATTCCCTGCGGGTGGAGGCTATTGACTCTACTCTACTGGCTAGGGGCACAATCCAACATTGTACTCCTGAGCTTGAGATGTTGGTTGGATCCATACATACTGAAAAATGTATTCTATTTATCATGGAGGGGCTGCCCGCTGATGTGGTGTTGGGGCTGCCCTGGCTTCAGAATCATAACCCAATGTTTAACTGGAATTCAGGGGAAGTGGTCAAGTGGAGGCAACAGTGTTTTGACAGATGTTTCCCTATCATACTGGGCAATACAGAGGTGGAGCAGATTCCTGTATTTATTCGTGACTTTGCTGAAGTATTTTCTCATAAACGGTTGGAGATACTACACCCTCATAGATCTTACGACTGTGCCAATTGACCTGTTGCCTGGAGTGGAATTTCCTAAAAGGAGGATATATAATCTCTCAGGTCCTGAGAGACTAGCCATGAAGCAATATATTTCAGAAAGCCTTCAGAAGGGGCATATCCGACCTTCTGTGTCTTCTATGGGCGCAGGGGTTTTCTTTGTAGGAAAGAAGGATGCATAGACTACCGCAAACTAAATAAGATAACGGTAAAAAATCAATACCCTTTACTCCTGATTCCAGATCTGTTCAATCAGATCCAGGAAGTGAAATGGTTTTCCAAACTGGACCTAAGAGGTTTCTATAACCTCATCCGTATCCAAGAAGGGGATGAGTGGAAATCCGCATTTAACACTCCTGAGGGTCATTTTGAATATCTGGTTATGCCGTTTGGGTTGTGTAATGCTCCCGCGGTCTTCCAGAACCTGGTTAATGATGTTTTCCGGGAACTCATTGGTTGCTGTATGGTTGTTTACCTGGATGACATTCTAATCTACTCTGAAGATTGGTCGTCACACGTTAAACACGTACGACAGGTATTGCAAATCTTAAAGGATAATAGTTTGTTTGTCAAGCTGGAAAAATGTGTTTTAGGAGTGCAGGAAGTTCCCTTCCTTGGGTATATCCTGAATTCTAACTCATTTCGTATGGACCCCTGTAAAATTCAGGTTATTCTGGACTGGGTCCGCCCTTCGTCCCTGAAGGCTCTTCAGCGATTCTTAGGGTTTGCTAATTATTATCATAAATATATTCGTAATTTTTCTGTTTTTCTTAGTTCGGCCTTGACTGACATAACTAAGAAGGGGGTAAAGTTCAATAATTGGCAACCTGAGGCCATTGAGGCATTTGAGAAACTTAAGCAGTGTTTTGTATCAGCTCCTGTGTTGATTCAAGCAGATCATAGTAAACCTTTTGTTGTCGAGGTTGATGCTTCCGAGTATGGTGCAGGGGCGGTCTTGTCTCAGGGTTCTGCTACTATGACTAACCTTCGTACTTGTGCCTTCTTTTCGTGTAAATTTTCATCAGCTGAAAGGAATTAAGATGTGGGGAATCGGGAGTTGTTGGCTATTAAGTGGACCTTCAAGAAATGGCGCCACTTCCTCGAAGGTGCCCAGCATCAAGTTATGGTCCTTACAGATCATAAGAACCTCACCTTTTTAGAGAATACGAAAAGGTTGAACCCACGTCAGGCACGTTGGGCATTATTTTTTACGTGCTTCAACTTTGTTGTTACTTACAGACCAGGTTCAAAGAATGTTAAAGCTGACACGCTATCTAGAAGCTTCTGTGCCAGCCACGCTTCCCAGGAGGATCCAGTACCTATATTGCCCAAGGAGACTGTGGTCTCAGCCATTTCCCCTGATTTGGCCACTGAGATTAAGACCCATCAGGATATGAGACCTGCCAATTGTCCTATTTTGAAGGTCTTTGTCCCCACTCAGTTTCAGCTACGTTTATTGAGAGAATTTCATGATTCTGTTTTATCTGGACTTCCTGGAGTGTCTGGCACAAAAAGGCTGGTGTCTCGGATCTACTGGTGGCCTTTGTTGTCTTGTGATGCTTAGGAATATGTGGCATCTTGTGAAGTCTGCGCTCGGGCAAAGGTTCCCAGAACTCGTCCTCCTGGCGAATTTTGCCCTCTACCTGTACCTGAACATCCATGGACCCACATCTCCATGGATTTTATGACTGACCTCCCTATCTCGAAGGGCAAATCCGTTATTTGGGTGGTAGTGGACCGTTTCAGTAAAATGTGCCACCTTGTTCCTTTAAAGGGGTTACCGTCGTCCAAAAATCTTGCTGAACTGTTTATTAAACATATTGTCAAACTGCATGGTTTACCGGAACTTATTGTTTCAGAGCGAGGGGTTCAAGTTGTTTCTCAATTTTGGAGAGCCCTTTGCAAGGCTCTGGGTATCACCCTGTCCTTCTCTTCTGCCTTCCACCCAGAGACTAATGGGCAGACTGAGAGGGTAAACCAAATGGTTACACAGAAACTCCGTTGTTATGTATCTGATCAACAGGTAGATTGGGTAAAATACTTACCTTTGGTTGAATTGGCCATTAACAATCTGGACAGTAGCTCGTCTGGCACCTCACCATTTTATTGCAACTATGGTTTTCACCCAAGATATGCGTAATTTTCCAGTGCTACGTCTAATGTTGGTGGATTGGATGTTATCTTGAAAGATCTATGCACAGTCTGTGCCCAAATTCAGAAGAACTTGGTTCATACCCAGAACATCAAGAAGAAAAGTTGCGATAGACGGCGTCTTTGTTCTAGAGGGTTTTCTGTGGGGGAGAAAGTATGGTTATCCACCTGAAATCTATGGGAAACTCGCGCAGCGATTTGTAGGTCCACATGTGGTTCTAGAAGTGGTTAATGCAGTGGCATATCGGCTGAAATTACCCTCTTGTCTCCAGATACACAATGTGTTTCATCACTCACTTCTCAAGAGGTATATTCAGCCGGTGACTCCACCGTCTCGACCTCCTCCTCCTGTTTGTATTGAGGGGGAGTTAGAATACGAAGTCGCCCTTAATCTTGGATTCCAGTAAGGTCCAAAAGTCACTTCAGTACCTAGTCCATTGGAAGGGTTATGGCTCTGAGGACAGATCGTGGGTTCCGGCTAAATCCATCCATGCCGATCACCTGGTAAAGGAGTTCCACGAGTCTCACCCAGACAAACCTAGACAAGGGAAGAGTCCAGTGGCCCCTCCTAAAAATGGGGGGAGGGGGGGGCGGTGTCCGGGAATCACATTTAAACTCCCTGCAGGCTGAGTGCAGCGCCTGTGATATTCTCCTGGCTGCCTTGTGTAACTTGTGCTTTATATTGTATTTGCTTATCCATGTACCAGACCTCTGCTTGTTTTCCTGACCCTGTCTTGCATTCTGATTTTGTACCTTGCTCCTGTTCGTGTTTGACCTTGGCTTGTATACGTTTTCTCTCTGGTTCTGATTTGTGGCTTGGCGTTCCTGATTTGGTATTGACCCGGACTGTCTGACCTTTCTTCCCCCTAACGACCCCAGCACTCTAGCAGCGCAAGGACTGTCGCCCAATTGGCATCTGCCACCTAGGGTAGCACGTCAAGCAGGCAGGGACAGTGGGCTGAGCTCCAGTCAGGGCTCACTGCACCTCCTTTGACGTGACAAGACCAGAGATACCCTGCTGGAATCAGGGAAAGGTGAGTACAACTTTTATTTTACTTGGGCCCTGGGAGCTATTTATATTACTTTATTATGAGGGAGACAACCCTTTTAAAGAATACTGTTTTCATGAAGAGGTATACTTGGTACACAACAATGTTTAGGTGTCAAAGAACTATAACATCCACATGAATGCCAGAACCCAATGTTTCCCACCAGAACATTTCTCAGAGCATCACACTGTCTCTGGTAGCTAGTCTGCTTTCCATTGGTCAGTGGTGATGTACTGTGACATCTTTGTATCATAGCAAGCTGCTCCTGTGGGAGATACAGTATAGTGGATCCAATAGGTCACTAACAGATCTGGTTTAGGTTTAGATCAGTCTAAAAGATTGTGAATTCCTTTAATCCCAACAAAGGGGTGTGTACAGATAGACAGAAGACAGCAATTAATGTAAGAAAAGGTAATGTAGTTGGATTAAGTTTTTATTTATGCAAGCTAAATGTGGTCATAATTGCTAGATTGGTTGATGTCAGAATGTGTGACATGCAAGTAGATGTGATTATATAGTACATCACAATGTACATTATATAAACAAGCAGGGCCACAGTCAACCAAGACAGGAATAAGACACCTTTGCAGATTTCAGGACCAAAAGTACCTACTGCTTAAGCCAGGGGTCCTCAAACTACGGCCCGCGGGCCGCATGCGGCCTGCCAAGGACTTTTATCCGGCCCACCGCAGTCCGCAAGGACCCTGCTGCAATCTCTACCTAAGCTGGCCCCTGCTGTTGCGCTGCTCGTGATGCCTCACGTCACCCGTCACCGCCCAGGGCAGCTCCCATCGTGAGGCATCGCGAGAAGCGCAACAGCAACGGCCAGCTTAGGTAGAATGGGGTGGGGGTGGGCACTCTGCAAAGGACGGGAGGTGCCTGAGTGATGGAGGGCATCTCCATCACTCACTCACAGGTAGTACCTGGTGCCGCCGCTTCTATCCACCGCCGCCGCCGGCGATCCTTAGTGTCCTAAGTCGATACCGGTCGATGGCAGTGGCGCCGGGACTAACTGTATGTGCGTCCGCCGGACACACATCCAGTTATAGGCTTTGGCGGAGCAGAGAGCGATAGCAGAGTACTCTGGTGAGCCGCACCCTTCCTGCGGCTCATCAGAGTCCACAGCACAGGCGGCGTGAGTGTCATCACGCTGCGGCGCATCCTAGTGACGTCATGCTGCCTGTGAAGAAAGACCTGGAGCAGCGACAGCGTTAGGGAGCTAGGTAAGGTGAGTTCCGTTAGTTTTTTATTTTTATTTATCTAAATACCTGCTGGGGGCCCTACAATCTACCTAATGATGTGCAGGCGGCACAGCTATAAATGTGCAGGGGAGGTAGCTATAAATGTGCATAGGGAAGCTATAATTGTGCAGGGGGGGCAGCTATAAATGTGCAGGGGGGGCGGCTATAGATGTGCAGGGGCGGCAGCTATAAATGTGCAAGGGGGGAGTTATAATCTACCTAGAAATATGTAGGGGGGAGCTATAATCTACCTAGAAATGTGTAGGGGGAGCTATAATCTACCTATACATGTGCGGGGGAACATATAAGCTACCTATACATGTGTTATGGGACCTATAAACTATCTATATACCTGCTGGGGACCTATATACCCACTGGGGGACATATAACCTGCCTATATGACTATCAGAAGACAGAGACGCATAAATATTGTTTTATTTATACAATAAAAACTTTCTTATTTTAAAAAAAGGGCTTCAACATGAAAAACAAATTTATTATGTTTAAACTTTTTTTTTTAAACTATATTCCTGCCCTCCAATGGTCTGAGGGACTGTGAACAGGCCCCTGTTTAAAAAGTTTGAGGACCCCTGGCTTAAGCAAATAATGTGATGGGGTTAGGGTCCTCAAGTTAAATGTGTTCTTTTGATAGACATTTAGGTGATAATGTCTGATTATTTGAGCTCCCACCAATCACTAAAACCAAGGGGCCTGAGTTCATCATTCTCCTTCACTGTGCTCAAGCAGCGGAAGTGTATGAATAGAGCTGTGGTTGACCATCCACACTGCTGCTCCTTTCAAAGCCTATGGGACTGATGAAGATGTTGAACACTGTACTCAGCTATCTTTGTTAGTCAGATAGAATTTGAAAAGAGCAGCAGTGCAGTGCTCTGTTCAAACGCTTCCTCACTGCCCATGTGCTGTGAGAGAGTGGGAGACATGGAAGATGGTAGGGATCCCAGCAGCTGAATTCCCAGCAATCAGATGTTTATCACCTTTCCTGTGGATAAATGATAAATGTTTACCATGGGAAAACCCCTTTAAAGTCTATTAAACCACAATGGCCCTGTAAGAAGCGGGGAGTAGGTAGTGAGATGCAGCTGGAGGGCATTGGTAGGGAGCAGGATGCTGGTCTCCAAGAGAAAGGACCTACTGAATTGTTACTTACAGTAACCCTTCTGTGGTGTCAGACCACATAAACTAGCCTTCAATCCCCATATGCATTATTAAACATGTAGGGTGGCATGTATGAACGGGGCTGCGCCAGCATTACTGCTGGAACAGGTTTACCACTTTCATAGTGGTATACCTGAGCCAGAACTGTCATACTAGCGCTAGAATGCACCTCATTTATGACTCGCTGTAGAGCAGGTTCATAAATCAGGTGCATTCTAGGCTATTATTACGCACATGAAATTTGGTGGTTAAACGCCAAATTTTATACATGCCGCCCTTAGTGCACATATTTTCCAGTTTTGATTAGTCCACTTTGTTAGACACTTAGCACTACTTACCAGGAACACCCTACAAGACCTGACATTTTGACTTACAAGGTCATTTAGCCATCACAATTTGGCCATTGTCTAAGTCAGATCCTAACACACCAGTTTCCTACTTCTAACACAGTATCTTCAGGAAATGACTGTTCACCTGCTAATATATCCTACCCATGTGACAACTTTCTGTAGTCACAACAGTGTGCACTACGGTCTATACAAATTTCAAATAGAAGTGCATTATAACTTGTTTTTTTACTTGAATTGTGTATGTGGAGGAGTGGCTGCCTCCATCTTAGCTGTGCACTCCTCCCATCTGGCTGCTTGAGGCCCTTATACTCAGTGTGAATGGAGCCCAGCCCTGAATGTACAGTATGGTGGCTTTTTCACTACATAGAAATATTAGAATTAGGGACTCACCTGATAAGGTTACCTTGTCCCAATAGGTGCGCATAAGCAACTTGATCAAACTGTGCACTAAAAGCCTTTATTTTGATCATGGATAAAACATAGCAGTAATGCATTTTAAAAGATCCAATGTTCAATTTTTGTAAGAGTTTTAGTTCTGGCTGTGTGCTGCTGTTTGTGATGTTTGAGAATTTACTTTCTGCAATCACAACAGGTGGCACTAGAGTCTATACAAATTGCAAATGGATGTGCGCGCTAATTTGTTTTTTCCTGGATACTCCACCCCTTTTTAGGTGCCATATTTAGAGAGAGAAATGTTGCATGCAAGGTTTTTCTATTTATCTCTGGGAGACATCTGCCTCTAAAATTGATGCCATTGAGTGCAAAAATGAATTACACAGGAAGAAAAGTGGTCTAGTGGGGGGTCAGAATTTGGAACATATCTGATAAACTGGTACTATATTTGCAAACTGTATTCTTAAAGGTACCTTTATGCATGCATTCCACTACATTTAATTATATTTGTCAGAGTAAATAAAAAAAAAAACAAAGTTTAGTTTTTTTTAAAAATAAATGTGAAGTTTAAAATGTCTTGAAATCACAAGACTGTGTATTTGTATTATTCTTTGTATTATCACTTGCCAGCTATTTCTCTGTGTTCACAGCACTTTTAGTTCGTGTGTTGGATCTGAGACATGTCGCTAGTTATTTGAACTCCTGGCATTGTTTCATGACATGGATCTTATCCCAAGGTCAAGAGGAACTCATGAATTTCCCGCTCATTTCACACCCAAAGTTCAACACAAGGTTAGTCCATGCTGTCTTTCGGTTACACTAGTCATATATGACTTATCTATCCTGGCCCAGTAAGTATCAGCAGAATAATCTTAAAAACAATTATGTCAAATGAGCATCCCAGAAATTATTCATTATCGTTGGATTTTAAATTAATATGTGAACCCTATGTGAACAGGATAAAGGTCTTCTAAAATTTAATAATATTAACAAAGACATCATTCAAATTTATAGAAACCAAAGTCTAACAGAGAAAGCGAGTGAATGTTAATCCCTTAAAAGCATTTCAAAATGAGTCAGCTATTCATTGCTTCATAAAAGGAAAATTAACAATTTGGTTTCCTACTCTTTACAAAACATTTATGCTGAGGTCTATTATGAACCAATCAATGACATTTTAGTAGATGCCACAGTATGTAATTTTGAAACTCATAAGATCAAAAATAAATACTTTGGCCTTTGGGAGAAGCTTAGTACTGATACCATCTGTCACAGAAGATTATACAGCACCCGGAATATGATAAAAAATTCTTGTAGATTTTATTTCATCCCATTAATATAAAAAGTATATTAAAAACATAGTGCTGAAAGCGCTGCATGCATCTTACTCGTTTCTAGTCCACCCACAGACTCGTAGACATACTACATTTAACAGTCTGTTGGTGGACTCAAAATGCATAAGAAGTGTGTAGTATTTTCAGTGATATGTTTTTAATATGTTTTTTTATATCAATGGGATGAAATAACGTTTACAAGAATTTTTATCATATTCCGGGTGCTGGATAATCTGTGATGTATTGAACCACATCACGGTCAGTCGAGTGATCGTTTTTGTGCACTGGATCAACTAATAACAGGATGCCAATAGCAGGTGAGCGAACAAATAAACCTTTTTTCTATTGGGACTGATACAATCTCTCTATAGTTGAAAACAGTAAAAATAAATATATTTAAAATCTTGCCAGAAGCAAGGACATCAGAACTTTTAAGTATGCTTTGATGTCACCTGATAACGTCTGCTCATCAATCTAAAAAGATTAAGACAAATAACACAGCTTCTCATTTACATTAATGTAGTAAAAAAAAAAAAGTATAACATTTCTTGGTGTTTAACCCCTTAAAGACCACGCACCGTCTTTTGGCATCACCTAGTGCGGGTCATTCGTCTACAATGACGTCTTTTGGCGTCGCTGTAGACTTCGAGGTTTGCGCCGCCTGGCGCCGCAGCTGCGCTGGGATCGGGGCTGTACTACACAGCCCTGATCCCCCAGCGCAGCTCCTGCGAGCATCGGAGTGCGGAGGTAACCTCCGCAACCCGATGCTTTAACCCTTTGATTCCGGCGGTGCGTTACCGCAGCGCAATCAAAGGATTCCCCTGCTCTGTCGGGTGATCGGAACACCCGGTCACCCGACAGAGCCCGGGGAACGGCTGCATAGTCAGCCCTGGGGACCTAGAGTGGCCCCAGAGCTGTCTGTGTAAGAAGCCAGTGACCCGGACACACTGTGTAGTGTCCTGATCACTGCCTGTGTCAGACTGACACAGATTAGAATGTATTAGCATATATGAATATGCTAATACATTACTAAGTGTAAAAAAAAAAAAAATTACAAAAAATGTAAAACAGTTATCCCTTCAGGGGATTTAAAAAAAAAAAAAGGGAAAAAAATACATAAAAAGTGTAAAAAAAAGAATAAAAAAATAATTAATAAAAATTAATATTTAATAAAAAAATAATTGTGCATAAATTACACACACAAAACAACCTACACATATTAGGTATCCATACGACCATCATAACCTGCAGAATTAATCTAACAAGTTATTAAGTGTGAAATGTGAACGGTGTAAAAAAATTTTTTTTAAAAAATGTAAAAAAAAATAAAAAACATTCAGCAATTATTTATAAGTGAACTTAAACTATTCTCCCATAAAGTACAGCTTGTCTCGAATAAAATGAGGCCTCATCCAACTGCGTCAATGAAAAAATAAAAAAAGTTACAACTGTTGAAATTCAAGGGGTTAACTCATATGCACATTCAGTAATGCAAATGAAAATAGGAATATGGCATATCTAAAGTAGAGTGACCCTATTAAACAACTGTTTTAATGTGAATGAACTTAGGATATGCCATATAGTTTATGCCATCAAAGTCTGATAGGTGCTGGTCCCAATGGAGTATGGGTCCTGAGTGCTGTGTTCAGAACTCCCATAGAACAGAACGGAGACTCGAGTGCAAGTGCTGCTATCTCTTCATTCTAATCCGACACGTTCAGGGGCCCATTCCCGAGATAGGTGCGAGTCCTATAGGTCGGTCCCATATATCAGACTTTGATGACATACCCTACCCATCAAGTCTATGGTGGGAACTAGAGATAGGCGAATTTCTCAAAAATTCGATTGGCCGAGTTCTCTGAATTTTCCAACAAAATTCGTTTTGACCCGAATAAATCCGGGATGAATCGCGTTAAAAAAACAGCTATTTCCAGGCTGCACAGAGCCTGCAGGGTGCTGTAGAACATTGTGCCATGCTTAAATATGCAGAGGGAGCTAGGTTTTGTCTTCATAAAATGCTGTGTTTTAGTATGACACACACATGACTGCCGCTGCTCCGAGAATCAAATCTATTCACTCGAAAAATTCCT
Organism: Phyllomedusa bahiana; assembly: GCA_025379985.1. NCBI lineage: Eukaryota > Metazoa > Chordata > Amphibia > Anura > Hylidae > Phyllomedusa > Phyllomedusa bahiana. Next base: position 47,395 of record JAODAL010018487.1, read on the forward strand.
GGGCACTAACGGGGGCAAAACTGACCAAAAAACTGAAGCTGGAATGCAGCCTGATAAAGTCACGGCAGCGCCAGCTGGAAAAAAACAAGCTGAGGGCTAAGATCCTATGATAGCGTCAAAGAACACAGTGGTAGGTTTCTGGAGCCGCCACAGATCGCAGCACAGTAAGGGGACGATGGCAATAGCCACGCCAGGGAGCGGAATCTAAGTAGGTCCCGGTTTTCACCAGAGCCCGCCACAAAGTGGGATAGACTTGCTGCGGTGGGAGTCTACCAGATCGTTACCCCTGACGTGACTTGCTTGCTGTGGCAGCCGAGGTGTAGCGAGGTACAAAATCGTAAGGCAAACTCAGAGTCGGGGACAAGCGTAAGGTCAGGACAGCCGGCAAGGATCGTGGTCAAGGGACGGAGGCAAGAGGTACGGTACATGGATATGAAAGATGAGGCTCAAGGAAACACTTTCTCTATAGGCTCTAAAGATTATTATTATTTATTTCATAGTCCCGGAGGCGGTTTTTACTTTCTGTAAGTTGGACATACGATTAACATTCTTCATTCTGAAGAAGCTCATCCAAAGCCAGTTTTGCAGCATTTGCTTTTGCTTCCCATTCCAGTTTTGTACTAAATTCTACCACTAATGGCACTGAATGCAAAATAAGCACCTAAAACATTGCTTGTAGTTATGGTGTCCTTCAGGTCAAGTTCCATACTCTGCATTTGAACAAATTGGTGTCACACAGAAACTGGATTCAAACTACCACGTTTATACTTTATAATAAACTCCTTTGCAACTTTTTTAGGTATTAATGATGAAGCTGATGGAGGTAGAATTGCCTTGGCCAAAAATGGTTTTGGAAAGTTAGCAAACTGACTACGGAGGATTTTTCTATAGTACTTGAGTTTGTCCTCCATCTCAGCAGCTGGAAAAAAAAGGCTCCCTTTTTGGGGACTGGAAAAAGGGGGTCCAAGAGGGTGGGAAGGGCCCGAAGTCACTCTCTGCCCGATGGTGACTATTCAGGTTGTAGCCAGGCAAATCAGCCCTGCCCGTTTGGGGCCAAAAGTGCGCAAAATGATTCTGGGGATCCCTGCCTCCTTCTCCAAATGTATACTGCCAAAAGGGGTGTTTGGGGGGTTTCTTTGGGGGACATGGCACAATGACAGAGGGGTGGAGGTTTCCCCGGCAGCAGCCACAGCGAAGAAAGAGGTCAACAGGGGGCACCCAAAGACACAGTGTGGAGGGCGGGGGCCAAAAGCAGGCCCGGGAGCATGGGGGTCAGAGAGGGGCACAATGACAGAATGGGAGGTGGCAAAACAGGGTAGGCCCAAAGAGTGGACAAAAAACAAGTGTGGCGGGCCCCCGGAGCAAAACACAGTTGTCAGAAAAGTTGGCCCCAAAGGGCAAAAAGTGTGGAGGTGACGGGGAGCAACAGCAGCAGCAATGAGGTCGAGGAAAATGGGACAATAAAAGAATGTGGAGGGGGGGGAAAAAACAGGAGTAGGCCAAGAGTGGCACAATGAAGAGTGTAAAAGGCACGACGCAGCAGGGAGCATGAGGTTTAAAGAGTTGGCACCAAAGACAGAGTGTTTGGAGGTTTCCCCGGCAGCAGCCACAGGGAAAAAGATGAGGTCAGATAGTGGCACAATGACAGAGTGTGGAGGTCACGGCAGCAGCAGCAGCATGATGTCAGAGAGTGGCACAATGACACAGTGTGGAGGTGACGGCAGCAACAGCAGCAGCAGCATGAGGTCAGAGAGGGGCACAATGACAGAATGTGGAGGTGGCACAAACAGGAGTAGGCCAAAGAGTGGCACAATGACAGAGTGTGGAGGTGACGGCATCAGCAGCAGCAGCATGAGGCCCCCAGAGTGGCACAATGACAGAGTGTGGAGTTTACGGCAGCAACAGCAGCATGAGGTCATAGAGTAGCACAAGGACAGGGTGTGGAGGTGATGGCAGCAGCAACAACAGCAGCAAACATGAGGTCAAGGAGAAGTGGCACAATGCCACAGTGTGGAGGTCACAGCAAACCCGCAGAACAGCAGGGAGCAGCATGAGGGTCATAGAGTGGCACAATTTACAGAGTGTGGAGGTGGGGTGCAATACCAGTCCCTGGTAAAAGATTTGGTGGTAGGCAGATAGAGAAACTGGCAGCAGATGTGTGGCATCAGGGGGTGCGCATCAGAATAGTGACTGAGGCAGGGTAGTTTGAATCCCAGACTCATTTCTCAAAGTTTGGTGGGGTATTTATAATCTGACGCCTAAGGCATGGGTGTGTGGAAATCCTGGCCAATCCACGCCTGATTCATCTTGAAAAAGGTCAGTCATTCACACATTTCCGGTGGACAAGCGGGTTCTCCTTGGGGTAACAATGGCCCCCGCCGCACTGAAAAACCACCACTCTCATGCCACACTACTGGCCGGGCGGACAGCTTCTCCACTGCAAACTCGGCAAGTTGCGGCCACACATTCAGTTTGGCTGCCCAGTTTGTCCAGCGGATCTTCTAATTGGGGTGGCAGAGTGCTGTCCAAGTAGGCCACCACCTGTTGGTTCAGGGTCTACTCCAGGTCCTACTGCTGCTGTTGCTGCTGCTGGTGAGTGCCCTCCTCACTAGGCGGGTGAAGGAAGCTGCTCATAAGCGACTCCAGACTTAGGTTGCTGCTGATGGAGCTGGTACTGCTCCTACCCCCCCACCTTCCCACAGCAGCCGTGGCAGTGGTACGATGAGCGCTGAGGAGGCCCCCGGTCAGACCTGTCAGAGGATGGGACCAGCTGCACATAGGCAGCGGCCAACGACTACGAGGGATTTCTATAGTATTTGAGTTTGTCTCCCTCTCAGCAGCTGGAAACAAAGCTTCCATTTTGGACCGGTAGCGAGGGTCCAAGAGGGTGGAGAGCCAGAAGTCATCCCTCTGCCGGATGACTATTCGTCTGTCACTAACCAGGGCAAATCAGCATTCTGGGGCTATTCCCGCGCAAGTGGGCTCTGAGGGGCTCCCTTTCTTCCTCCCCCACTGTATGCTTTCCATGGTCCTTTTAGGGTAAATTTCCTGTCTTCCTCTTTTCCATTACCCCCCTCCCGCTTTCTCCTGCTCCCTCTCCCCCTCACCTGGGTGAAAAAAAAACTCATTTCACCCCAAGGGCAATTTCTTGTGCTCCAATGTCCCCCCTCCTCCTCATCCGTTCCAAAAAACCCCCCGGATATCTGTTCCAAGACATGAAGAGTGGAAAAGAAGGGTTTTTCATTCCCCTAAATCCTGGGGGACTGAAAATAAAAGTTGGCCTCCCCAAAGGGCCCCTGGGGGGGCCCGGGGTACCCATGGGGTGCACTGGCTGACATTTTAAAAATTTCACAGGGGAGTATTTCCCGTTCCCCCTGGATCATTTAAAAAATCGTTAAAGGGCCTTTCTCTGTTTTTACAGTCGGTCCAACTGTTTCGGCTGGAAATTTCCCCGGGTGGAAAAAAGCGCATTTCAGCATTTTTGTTGGAGGAGGCCGTTTCTTTCCGTAATCGAGGAGGGTTTGTGCCTGGTTTGTAGGAAAGGATTTAAGGGGGGCCCTGCACAGTTTCCCGGCCATTTTTTGAATTTTTCTGGAAAAACCGGGGGAAGACTTCAGTAACCTTTTCACCAACCCCGAATGAAAAGCGCGCCATTTCGTTGCATGGAAACCCTCCCCCCTCGGGTTTCAGCCCCCGGACACCCCCGTTTCCTCCCAAAAGTCCGAAAACCAAAAGGGGTTTCCCATTTTTCAGTTTTGGGGCGGGAAAGCCCCACCCTGATTTCTTGCTGCATGACGCGGGAAGCAGTTCCTTTCCCCCGTGTGACTTTGTTCGACCCAGGCAAGCCAGGTTTTGAACTTTTTTGTGACCCCCCTGTGCCCTACCCCATGTGGTTATGGGGCAGCACTTTTTGGGAAACTGAGATGGTGGTGGTTTTTTTTTTGGGGGAGGAGGAAAGGGGGAGGCGGATTTTGGGCCCGGACAGAAATTTGACAACGTGGAGGAGGAAAAACGGGTTTTCCTTCCAAGTTGTTGGTGTGGCTGGGAGGAAGGAAAATTTTAAAACCCGTGGGCCGTAAAAAGGGCATGGTTTTTCTTGGGGCCCTTGGGCCGTAGTTACAGCCCTTTACCAATCTGCCCCTGCCCCTGGGACCCTTGGAACAAAAAAATTTAAATTTAAGGACTGGTTTCCCCCATTTAGAAAAAGGGGGGGGAAGATGGCAAAGGAAACGCTCCCTTCTGGGAGAGGTGGTGGAGCCTTGATGGGTGGGAATTTGGGCCAAAGCATTTCCAAATGGCGCTGCCCGGGTTTTCTGTTTTGGCAAAGGGTGGAAACCAAAACAAACTGGGCCATGGGGTTTTTCCCAAAGGCCAACCGGGGTGGTACGTTTTTCATGTGTTGACGCAGGGTTGTGGTGCCAATGGGTTTGCTCCCTGGAAAAGCCCTTAAATTTCTGCCCCCAGATTTACATTTTTTACCTTTTTTCGGGTTCCTTTTCCGGGTTTTTCCCTTTGTTAAAAAAATGCCAACCAACCCAGTAGCTGATTTTTCCCCCAAACGCTCTGCCTGGGGTGAATACTACCACCGCTGCCTCGTGAGCCCCTGTGCCCCTAATTTCTTGGACCCGCGGGAAACGGGGTTTTTTTACCCTTTTTTTGGGCCCCTTGGCCCTTAAACCCCACACTGCTGCTATGCTGCTGACACCCGGGCCCCCCTACCCCACATGCTGGCTTTCGCTGGGTGGGCCGGCGCGCAACTGACCCCCCTTTTTTTCCTTTTTTGGGCGGTTTTATGAACCCCTTGGGCCCCACCCGGCCCCAAGTGCCGGGGCGGTACAATTTTTTTATTAAATTTTTGGGTTTCATGGTTTTTAAATGCTGTCCTTAAACACCGGTCTTGGTTGCAGGGCTGACCCCCCACAAAAGACCTCCCATACCCACTCCCACCCCAACTTTGCCGCCCTACCAAGAAGCGGGGCTATCGCCCCATTTTTTCGTGCAAGTAGCTTCGCTGCCTCAAATTGTTCATCCTCACTGTATAGTGGCGCGAGCCCAGACCACATAGTAACCCTTGGTGGGGGAACCCGGGGACGGGACAGAGGGGGGGGTTTTGAGGACAGGGGAGAGTGTTGAGTGTTCCCGGGCCCCATGACAACGTGGTTGTTTGATGTCCCCCCAACTTTTGGCTGGGGTTGTCAGTGTCTTGGAAGGAAGTGGTGACCAGAAACCAATCAGAAAACCCCGGGGTTTTGCTGGTCAAAACACCCCCCGTAGATGACACGGCAGTTCGGCCCCCGGGGACCCCGCTGCGAGGGGCCCCCTTAAGTGCTGCGACCTTTGCCTGCCCCGGGGGTTTGTTTTGCCACTCCCACCCAAATGTGAAGAGCCGCCACCTCCCTTTTGCTATGTTTTTTTCAAAAATTTTCAGACCTGTTTAATGAAATATTGTATATGATAAATACACTCCATGTATTACTCCAAATGAACCCAAAAAAACAGGCTTGGGTTTCCCTTGGATTTAAATTTGGGGGCTACAGAAATCACCCGGAAAAAATTAACTGGGATTGGTATGTAAAAACGTGTGTATTTTACTGACTACAAAAGCCAAAAAAACACCCTTTAAATTTAAATTTGGATATAAATTGCCTAAAGAAATCACCAGGAAAAAATTAACGGTATATGGGTGTAAAAACTTGTGTATTTTTTATGGACTAAACAAAAACACAAAAACGCTTAAATTAACCCTTAGATAAAAATTGCGCTACAGAAAAACCAGGAAAAAATTAATTGGGATTGGGGGCCCTTTTAAAAAAACCCTGTATTTTTTTAATAAGAAAGACAAAAAAGCTTTAAAAAACCCTTGGTTAAAATTATGCTCAAAAAATTTTAGGAAAAATTTATCGTCTTTGGGCCCTTAAAAACCATTTATTTTTCTGATAAAAAGCACAATCGGCTTAAATAACCCTTGGATATAAACGGCTACAGAAATAGCACAAAAAAAGTAAATTGGGATGTGGCTTGTAAAAAACGCCCTTTCCTTTACTGAATACAAAAGCACAAACAGGCTTAGTAAACCCTTTTGGGTAAAAATTTGCTTAAGAATTCAGAGGAATAAAATTAACTGGAAAAGTGGGGTGAAACAAGCCGTTTCTTTTACTCAATACGAAAGCCCAAAAAGGCTTATAGACAACCCTTGGATATTCAATGTGCTCCAAAAACTGACCAGATGGCATTAAAAATGTATATGGGGCAAAATTTGGGACGCAACACTGGACTTCAATTACAATACCCCACAAACTGAATCAAAATTATAACGGAAGAGGAGCAGTCTCTGAAAAAAGCAGTGACACCCCCCCCCCCCCTCCTCCACCTCCAAATCGCTGTTAAAAACAAATTTCTTTTGTGTGAGATCTCTGCAGAAGCTGCAGGAGCGGCACAACGAGGGCAATGTGAGCAGCCAGCATCACAGCCGGACTTATATAGTGCGGTGACGTCACAGAATCCCGCCGGTCTCTGATTGGCTTCATCTCTGCACATGTCATTGAGGGTGTTCCTTTCTTCAATAAAACATAACATTTAATAGATATACATTAAGATAACCCCCAAAAAATTGAATCCACACAAAATCTAGGGAAGAAAAAATAGGACTCACAGTTTTGATTACTTGACTGCAGTCCAGGCAGGGATTACAGGCGCCAAATATAAGATGCAGTGCCTGTAGGGAGAAAACCTATACTTGCCCTAGATAGAACTGCCTAAATTGCGGGGACATCGCCCCAAAAAAGGGCGGCTCCGCAGTACTATTCCCTAGAAAATATCTACACAAAGAAAGTATATCCCAGATAAATCCATGATAGAACATTTACATTCAAAATAACAAAAAAGCCAATAACCCGACGCGGTTTCCCCCCTTTTCTTCAAATACAAGGGTTTTCATCAGGGGACATAAGGCTGTTGAAAAAGATGCAGATAAACCTGGGAGACCAGTATGATAAAAGATAGAAAGGTACACCCAAAATGATACCTGTTCGGTGCTCAGATAAGAAGGCATCAACTAAAGACATACGTTCTCCCACTTTATACCTCCAAAATTCCCACCCAGTGTGTCTAAACGACCAATAAACTCACCCCAGTATTCTAGAGCATCCTGTAACAAACACATGTTCGCGGCGCCCGGAAAACAGTACTGCGCATGCGCGCAGTGAAACGCAAACAAGATAAACTTGCTTCCGGGTACGATCGTCTCCTAAGTTGTTACTGCGCATGCGCCCATCGGTGGAACGCAAAAATACATGTAAAGTGATGATAAGGGGAAAATAACAACCACCGATGACCGCACTCGCTCTAAAATATTACTTATAAACATTAGTAGCCCTACAATGAGATGTAATAGCCAAATTTTTAAATATAGCTAAAAAAATTTGGGTTGGCAATTACGGTCGTCTAAGATTTGTTACTGCCCTCCCGCCCTATACAGGAACGCATAAAATAGTGATGCTGAATGATGAGAAAACACTAATCAACTATGGTACACACAAGAAATTTATAGAAGAATATAGAAAAGAGCAATCATAATAGGATACTAGGATGCAATCTGAAATATAATACACAAATTTTGCAAAGATATTTTAAGTAAAAATGAGGGGAGGGGTGGGAAAAGGAAGTATAACACCAAATTTTGCGATAGGCGATAAACAAAATAGGTTCCCAATTGAATATGATTATCAAAAAACGGGACAATCCCCACTCCTAATGATAAATAAAATAAAAGGGTAAGGGACCACAAAGTGTTTTGATATAAAGATGAACCCCACTATTCCTGAGTAGATAATCCCATATGACTACAAGAGACAAAAAAGAAGGGGAGAGGACAAAAGACAAAATGAGTTAAATAAAAACATCCAAAGTAAAGGGACTCATTTAAGCCCGGTTTTTTGGGGAGCCCATACGATAAATCCATTCGGTTTCTTTAACGAAGGATCCTTTTGATTCCAATTCCCTCCACGAGGTTGATGGCCTAATGACCTCAATAAAATTAAAGCGTAAGGTTTTGAAATCTCCATTATGGAATTCATGTACATGGCGAGCTATCGGGGTGTCCCCTGTCATCCTAACATCTGCAGCATGTTCACCAATATGTCCCCCAAAACTGTCTCTTGGCCCTTTCCAATATATTTTGAGGGGCCATGGAGGTACAATAATAGAAAACCAACACCTTCTGTTTTGCAATTGGCAAAATCCTTATTGTATAAAACTTTATGATCAAAGGAACTGCAAAAGGTTTTCCCCCTGTTGTATTACCGGCAAGCTATGCAATTGGTGCCACATCTAAAGGTACCCAAGGGTTTACGATCCAACCGGGTGCCCTCCCCGGTTGGAGGACCGTACAAAAATGACTAGACACCAACCGGTCTTTAAGTGAACGCCCTTACGATAGGTATTTGTGGGCTATTGGGGATATAGTCACTTAAGTCTGCATCCAATTGGAGAATCCGCCAGTACTTTCTCAGTATTCCATTGACTTCCCTATTCCTCTCATCGTACGAGGCTATGATCCTAACTGGCTCAACCTTGTCAGTCTTAGGTCGTGGATTTAAAAGGACAGTGCGGTCCTGTTTAACCGCATGTTCATATGCAGATTCAACTACATCCTGTGGGTAACCCCTGTTATAGAAACGATCACAAAGCATCTTTGACTGATAATGAAAGTCATTTGACCTCGAGCAGTTCCGCCTTAATCGGAGAAATTGACTCTTAGGGATACCACGCTTTTGACAAATGGGATGATGACTTTCCCATCGTAAGAAACCATTGGTGGCTGTTGGTTTCCTATACAGATTAGTATGGATATACCCATTTGCATTCTTAGTTATTAACACATCCAGAAATGTAAACTATGTTCCTCGCATTTTCATATGTGAAGCACAGGCCAATTTCATTTCTATTAAGATCCTCCACAAATGTTCCAAAGGAGGCTTTGGTGCCTTCCCAGAGGATGAAGATGTCATCAATGTACCTCCCCCAGAAAAGAACCTGGGGGGGCCATTGATCATCCTCCGGGCGACCCACTAATGTAGCCTCCCACCAGCCCAGGAACAGATTTGCATATGTGGGAGCGCAAGGGCTCCCCATAGCGGTGCCCCTGAGCTGGTGGAAGATGCGGTGATCAAAGAGAAAGTAGTTGTGCCGCAAAACAAAATCAAGCAATTTGATGACAAAATTACCATGAGGTTGGTGCTGAACACCCCTAGTATTCAGATAGTACTCACTGACAGAAATTGCCCAAGTTATTTTGGAATACAACTGTAAAAGGGGCTCTACATCTATAATGAGTGGTAAAACATCCGTACCTACGAAGTCCCTTCCAAAAAGTCTCAAGAGATCCGAGGTGTCACGGATATATGATGGCAGACCAAGAACAAATTGTTGCAGGACACGATCAATATAAATACCAATGTTTTGGGTGATAGACCCAACACCAGGGCACTATTGGCCTGCCCCTTAAGGGACTCCAGACCCCTTTTGTACCTTTGGGGAGGGCATAAAAAGGTCGGAGTCTGAGGGTCCGAAGGCATTTATAAATCTGTGCTCTGATGCAGATATCAAGCCTGCTTCTAATCCTCATCCAAAAGCCCCTGCAACTCTAACAAGAATTTTTTTGGTGGGATCTTTTTTTATAATAGTATAACATTCTGAGTCACCAAGTAGATCCCTACACATCTTCATATAAATTTTTTGATCCATCAATACCAGGTTACCACCCTTATCGGATGATTTTATTACCAAGGACTTATCCTTCTCCAAGGATTGTAATGCTCGCATCTCTGCCTTTGAAAGATTGTTTTTGTAAGGGAAGCATTGTCCCCTCAGGTGAATAAGTTCATCAGTAACTGCTTTAACAAATAGGTCAATCTCGGGGGTATCTAGTTGCGGGGGCATCCTATTACTTTTCAATCTAAGATCAGTGTAGGCCCCTTGCCTATCGCCCTCCTCAAGGAGCGATGTTAATACCCGAACCCCCTCAAGATCCTCTAATGAGAGACCCAGTTCGTTACACTCCTGTGAGTCCTTGATCTTAAAAAATTTGTGCCACTTGAGTTTGCGTGCAAATAAATTCAAATCTTTGACCCATTCAAAATCATCATATCTAGTAGTGGGTACAAAATTAAGCCCCCTTGAAAGAACCGACAATTCAGAATCACTTAAAATTCTATCCGTTAGGTTAATAATTTGTTGCGTATCATGGACTAACGCCTCTGTGGTTGGCGGGGCTCGTTTAAATAGCCTCCCCTCCTCTCTAAAAAAGATGACTGTCCAGAGGACGAATAGCGACCCGATTGTTCGCCACGACCAGAGTGGTACCATTTTTTGGATCCTTTACCAGGTGGTCTACCACGTCCCCGTCCCCTTCCCTCTACTCGTACTCCTCGATTAGAGTCTGTATCTGACGACTCTGGATCAGAGGATTGTATTTCCCTTGCGTTATTGTCTTTTGGGCTAAAGTACCTGATAAACCCGACCTTCCTTGAACTCCGCTAGATCCCGTGTATATTGTTTATGTTTACGGGATTTTAATGATGACTGGTATTTGTCAACCGAAATACGAAGTGCTTGTTCCCTTTTCTCAAATTCCGGGTTATCCTTAAATTTTAACGCTTGGTCTCTCAGTGTTTCTAAAGATTTAGAGGTTAGCTCAAAGGTTTTTTGTTCCTCTTCTAATAAGATTTTCATAAGTCTGAGGGAACTTTCAGTTAATTCCTCCTCCCACCTTTTTAGTAGAGATTCAGTCTGAGACCTTGGGGCAGGGACTGCAATTAGTCGTAGTCCACTGGGAACAATCCGGGACTCAATATAATGCTCCAAAGATTGTAATTCCCACCAAGATTTCAAATTGGATCTATAAGCCACATATAAATTTTTAAATAGAGTTCTTAGATCCGAAGGGTTATCCTGTGTTGCCTCAAGCTCACTGTCTGAAAAAACTGCTCTCGCCTCGGCCCTATGTCTCTCATAGTCTATGGGATCACTCAAGAAACTAGCCATAATCCAAAGAATAAGTCACTGCAAAAATGAATAATATTTACCAGGTGTAAACAAATATCACTGCAAGAAAGAACCCAATAAAACATAACATTTAATAGATATACAATTAAGATAACCCCCAAAAAATTGAATCCACAACAAAATCTAGGGAAGAAAAAATAGGACTCACAAATTTTGATTACTTGACTGCAGTCCAGGCAGGGATTACAGGCGCCAAATAAGATGCGAGTGCCTGTAGGGAGAAAAAACCTATACTTGCCCTAGATAAAACTGCCTAAATTGCGGGGACATCGCCCCCAAAAAAGGGGGGCAAACCCTTTTTATCTTTTATCATACTGGTCTCCCCGTTTATCTGCATCTTTTTCAACAGCCTTATGTCCCCTGATGAACCCTTGTTATGAAGAAAGGGGGAAACGCGTCGGGCTTATTGGCTTTTTGTTTTTTTGAATGTATATGTCTATCATGGATTATCTGCATATACTTTTTTTAGTGTAATATTTTCTAGGGAATAGTTACTGCGGAGCCGCCTTTTGGGGGCGATTTTCCCCGCAATTTAGGCAGTTCTATCTAGGGCAAGTATAGGTTTTCTCCCTACAGGCACTGCATCTTATATTTGGCGCCTGTAATCCCTGCCTGGACTGCAGTCAAGTAATCAAAACTGTGAGTCCTATTTTTTCTTCCCTAGATTTTGTGTGGATTCAATTTTTTGGGGGTTATCTTAATGTATATCTATTAAATGTTATGTTTTATTGGGTTTTTCCTTGCAGTGATATTTGTTTACACCTGGTAAATATTATTCAATTTTGCAGTGACTTGTTCCTTTCTTCCTCCCAGACTTCTCTGCCCCGTGTCACGCCATGTGCTTGCAGCCATTTTAGCAATTAAAAACACGCTTCGTTCCCGCGAATCACCCCAAACTTCTATTTCATGCCTAATCTAAGTTTTCCTGAAATTCTAAACGAATTCCACTTCGTTAGATTCGATTTGCCCATCTCTAGTGGGAACATCCCTCTAAGTAAAAAAGTGCACTAAACTTTGAGTGTCATAGAGTAAGCCAGCTAATAGAAAGTGTAATCTGAGACTAAATAGTCTAAATATGCACCAGATTTATGAACATTGTGATAAATCTGGTGCATATAAAGATTGTCTTGTCAAAGTTTATTGTCTATTAGTTGACTACTGTACTTTATCCCACTATCTGCAGCAACATTTTAGTGCTTTATTACTCCTTTTTCTGAAGCAATGTCCCTTTACCAAGTTTATGCCCCTTTTGTCAGATGTAATAATAAACAGAAACAGACAATATTTTTACGTTGAACCCAGTGTTTTTAAACATGACATAGGTTACTACCTATGAAACAAGTCAGTATGTATAATTTCTGATGTGTTAGATCTGCCCCAGCTATCTTTAAAGTGAATTTGTCGAACTTGTAGGGTGGATTATCTGAAACCAGGTTATGATAGAGGAAGAGGAGCTGAGCTCTGATATATAGATTTATATGATTTGCAGAAGGATTACTGTGTGAAAAGCAGAAAAAATACAGATAATATTCCTTTAGTGACAGAGGAAGTCCTGCCTACTCCACTCACATATAGTAATTGACAGCTCTCTCTGTATGAGTATGTAAACAAATCAGACTGTCAATCACTGTATGTGAGGGAGGTGGGAGCAGGACTTTTTTTCCTTTTTCATTCAGAAATTCTGCTTCAAATCATATAAACCTATATATCACACAGCTCAGTTCTCTCCCTCCACCACATTCTGCTCTCTGGTGGGGCAGCAAAAATAATCTGACAGGTTCTCTTTAAGTGCTATTCATTTGGAGTTGAATTATCAAGAAGCAACAACAGCTCAACCATGAAACGGTAAACCATACAAACTCACAGACTGGGGTCACCAAGAACTGAAGTGTGTTGCATGTGAATGTCACCCACCATTTGTTACATCACTCAGACCCATGTGTCAGGAGCTTCATGAATAGGGTTTTCTTAGGAACACTCTTTCACACAAACCTATGATTACCATGCGCAATGCCAAGCATCTTCTAGGAAGTGCAAGTGTTCTGCCACTTGACTCTGGAACAGTATTCTTTGAAGTGATAATAATGTTTACTATCTGCTCATCTGATAGATGGTTCTTGGCTTATAGGATTCCTATAACTACAGGAAAGATAATTGTGAAGATTACTGTTCATGTAATGGTAGTGCTAATACGTACACAAAAACACTTTAAAGGGAATCTGTTGCAATTTTTTTTTTTACTTATTAAATCAAGCCCCTGATCCATAGTCTTTTCCTCTCAGCCGTTTTTATTTCCTGATTGTAGATTTCTCTATTCGGTCGTCTATATATGATTGTGGGGAAGACATTCTTGCTTGCACTGTTTAGCAGCAGTCAGAGAGATACTTTACAGCAGCTTCATGAGCATAGGAGCCTTAAGACTAATTCTGTCCCATAGACTTCTATAGGAGAGTTTTCTAGTCATGCTGTGTGACCTGGGAAGAAACCACTGTGCAGGAAGGTGAAAGGGTGAACTGTGACTATCTCCTATTGTGAAGGTGGATTCTGTGTTATCTATACACATTGGTATCCTTTCAGTTTCACCCTGCCTTTACTGATTATGAGCAGACACTGAAAATCTCCCTCTACCGAACAGGAAGTGTCAGACTATTAGGCTTAGTGGCCAAAGTGAAAACTGCAGGACTTAAGAATCAATAAAAAATACTTAAAGTGATATGGAAAATTTAAAAAAAGATAACAAAAAATTCCTAAAAAATGTGTTTAACATAAAAACGTGAGTTAAACAATAAGTCATTTTTGATGACACATTCCCTTTAACCCCTTAACGACCTTAGACGTATCCATACGTCCAGGTCGTTTGGGGGTTCACGCACCTGGACGTATGGATACGTCCTGAGGATCGCGCGAACTCTAAAGCAGAGTTCGCGCGATCGGCGCGGGGTGTCAGCTGTATATTACAGCTGACATCCCGCAGCGTCGGCCCCGACCCCGGATCGCTCCGGGGGGGCCGGTTAACCCCTTAATTATCGCGACGATCGGGTCGCAATAACTAAGAGAGACGCAGGAGGAGATCGCTCCTCCTGCGTCTCTGTCGGCGGCAGCAGCGCACGGATCGGGCGATCCGTGCAGCTCCTGCCCTCTGACAGACAGCACGGAAGGCAGAGAATGCCTTCCGGGTTGTCTGTGACGTCACGATGCCCGGCCGTGCCCTGTGGGCATGGCCCGGCATCGTGACTGACAGTTGTCATAGGAACCAGTCATAGCAACAAGCTATGCACTGATTCCTATTGAATGAGAGATCTAAAGATCTCTCATTCAAATCCCCTATGGGGAAAAGTAAAATAAAAATGTGAAAAAAAGTGAAAAACAAGTAAAACACAAACACGAAAAATTAAAATAAAAATACGTAAAACCGCCCTTTTCCCCTTTACAAACGCCTAATCGCACCCAAAAAAGATCAAAAATAAATAAAGGTACCCATATTTGGTATCGCCGCGTGCGTAACGACCTGCCCTATAAATCTGTCATGTTAATTAACCTGTACGGTGAACGCCCTAAAAAAAAAAAAAAAAAAAAAACAATCACAGAATTAAGATTATTGTTCATCCCGCAGCACATAAAATGGAATAAAAAGCGATCAAAAACTCCTAGAAACGCCAAAGTTGTACCAATTAAAACGTCAGTTCATCCCGCAAAAATAAAATCCTTATACAGCTCTGTATACGGAAAAATAAAAAATGTATAGCTCTCAGAAGATAGCGATGCATAAATATTGTTTTACACACTAAAAACACTTTTCTTTTTTTTTTAAAGTGCTTCAACATAAAAAAAACTATATAAATAGGGTATTGCCATAATCGTAGCGACCCAAAGAGTAAAGCTAACTTATCACGGATACTGCACGGTGAGCCCTGTTAAAAATAAAAATAAAAAACACTACTAGGATTGCAGTATTTTCTTCACCCTGGCCTCCAAAAAATGGATTTAAAAGCGATCAAAAAGCCTTGTCCCCCCAAAAATGATACTAATAAAAACGTCAACTCATCTCGCAAAAAACAAGTCCCTACACAGCTCCAAGCACAGAAAAAACTAAAAGTTATGGCTCTCAGACTATGGCGATGCAAAAAAGTATTTTCCTGGTTGAATAAAAGTCTTTTTATTGTATAAAAGCAATAAAACATAAAAAAATATACAAATTGGGTATCGGTGTAATCGTATTGACCTGCTGAGTAAAGCTACCATGTCATATCATCACCGGCCGCTTTAAAAAATAAATAAAAAACACTCCAATGCTTTTATTTTGTTCTAATCAGCCAATCACAGGCGGCAACTCAGTGCATTTAGGCATGTGGGGGGACATGGTCAAGACAAATCTCCTGCATTTTAAACCGAGCCAGTAGGGGAAGAAAGGTGGTTTGAGTGCCTTTGAACGGGGCAGGGTTTTTGGGGTGCCAAAAGGCTGGTCTGAGTTTTTCAGAAACGCTGATCCCCTGGGATTTTCAGCACAACCATCTCTAGGGTTTAAGAGAATGGCCGAAAAAGAAAAAACATCCAGTGAGCGGCTTTGTGGGGGGGGGAAATCCCCTTTTGATGCCAGGGGGCAAAGGAGAAGGGGCAGACCACATAAAACAAACAGTGATAAATGCCCCATTAAACCAAGGTAGGCAGAAAGGCATTTTTTTAAAACGCCCCAGTGCGGCGAATTTTGAGGCAGTGGGTTTACAGAGCAGAAACCACACGGGGTGCCACTCCTTTCACTAAGAACGGGAAATGAGGCTCCAATTTGCCCAAAGTATCGAAAATTGGACATAGAAGTTGGAAAAACGTTGCTGGTCTGATGAGTCCGTTTTGCTGCGCATTCGGAGGTAGGGTCAAAAATTTGGCCCCGTCAACAAAAAAAGAAAGCATGGGTTTCCATCCTCCCTTGTATCAACGGTCCGGTGGTGGGTGGTGGTTGTCTGGTGTGGGAAATTTCTTGGCACTCTTGGGGCCCCTTGGTACCAAAATTTTGGACTTTTGAAAACCCTTTGGGAATCTATCCCACAAAGAATTGGGGCAGTTCTGAAGGCAAAAGGGGGTCCCCCCTTTACTCATGGTGTCCCAATTTAAGGGGCCGGTGAGTTATCCCTTTTACAGTGCCCGCTAAAAAAAAAATAAAAATAAAAAAACTACCAAGATTGCTGTATTTTGTTCAAAACATCTCAGAAAAACCTTAATAAAAAGTGAACATAGCATCATATGCACCCCATAATGGTACCAATAAAAACTTCAACTCATCCCGCAAAAAACAAGCCCATACACAGCTCTGCACACAGCAAAATAAAAAAGTTATGGCTGTCAGAATAGGACAACATAAAAACGCAATTTTTTTATAGACTATTTCTACTGTGTAAAAGTAATAAAACAGAAAAAAACTATATAAAATCTATATCATTGTAATTGTACCCCCATAGTAAAGTTATCACATCATTTACACTGCACGGCGAATGCTGTAAAATTGAAACTCAAAAAACAATGACCGAACTGCGTTTTTCCCCCCATTTTCATTGCCCAATGCTAAAAAAAAACTATGGAACACCTGTGCATCCAAAATGCACAGTACACCCCTAGATGAGATCCCTGATGGGTGTTGAATCCAAATGGGGCGGCTTCTGGAAGGTTTCGCCTGTTCTGCTACTTTGGGGGCTTTGCAAATGCAACATGGCCCCACCAAATCTGCGTTCCAAAAGCCAAATAGCGCTCCCTCCCTTATACGCCCTGCCATGCGCCCAAACAGCAGTTTACACCCACATGTAGGGTATTGCCGAACTTGGAAGAAATTGCTTAACAAAGTTTTAGGGTTTTTTTTTTTCCAGGATTCCTTGTATATATGAAACATTTTAAGCTAAAATTGCAGATTATTGAAAAAAAAATTTTTTTTAATTTTCACAGACTTATGCTAAAAAAAATTTGTGAATCACCTGTGGGGTCTATATACTCAATGCACCCCTGGATATATTCATTAAGGGGTGTAGTTTCCAATATGCTGATGTGTATATACAACGAATACTAATATGTGGCTAACTAAAAAAAAAAAAAAAGACCATAAAATCATGTTTATTTCTTTATTTTCGTTAGCCAAGGATCAATAGTATGGGTGCATCGAAAATAAAGAAATAAGCATGATTTTCTTAATTTCAAACTTTTTATTT
Organism: Phyllomedusa bahiana; assembly: GCA_025379985.1. Lineage (NCBI taxonomy): Eukaryota > Metazoa > Chordata > Amphibia > Anura > Hylidae > Phyllomedusa > Phyllomedusa bahiana. The sequence continues at coordinate 64,650 of JAODAL010018487.1, forward strand.
CGTTAGCCAAATATTAGTATTCGTTGTATATACACATCGGCACAACTTCTGTAGTGTTATCATTTGATTTCAGCCATGTACAGTTTTATACCAGATTGCATTAGAAAACCCATTGGAGCGTCGCTCGCTCTGCCATTGGTCCAAATTAACGGCGCCTCTTTTAAATTTCGATTCCCCATAGAACTCTATGAGAAAGCAGCTCGCGCTCTGATTGGCTAAGCTGACGAGCCCACGCTGCTTCAACCAATCAGCTCGTTTTCTGCCTTTTTACTGTATTTTGAACTGTCCCGCCTTTGAATATGATTGGTCCATTTTTCTCCATAGGATAGAATGGGCCCTGTCGCTCCTATTCTGATTGGTCAATTCTGCTCCATAGGATCTAATGGGACATTGTCGCTCCTATTCTGATTGGCTGGTTTATGCCGACCAATGAGAATAGCTTTACAAATTTGAATTACTGTCTTTCCCGGCAATTCTCTCTATGGCAATTCCCTATGTAGCGCCGGTCTCGGCGACGAACGCGTTGTTCGGGTTTTTAACTGCTTTATTTTTAAAGAAGTGTTCTGGTCTTTATCTGAGAATGTTTTACACTGTATAAAAATAATTTGTTCATTAATACTTCATTCCGCGTGGCGCTGAGCGCCGAGATTTGAGTGCGCTCATCTCTCCATAGAGTATAATGGGAGAAGTAGCTCGCGCTCTGATTGGCTGAGCCAGCCAATCAGCTCTTTTCAGCCTTTTTACTAAATTTTGAATTATCCCACCGGGGATTTTGATTGGTCTACACTTCTCCATAGGCTAGAATGGGACTTTGTCGCTCCTATTCTGATTGGCTGAGCTAGCCGAGACCCCGCTAGCTCAGCCAATAAGCTCTTTTCTGTCTTTTTACTGTATTTTGAATTATCCCGCCCTGGATTCTGATTGGTCTACACTTCTTCATAGGCTAGAATGGGACTTTGTCGCTCCTATTCTGATTGGCTGAGCTAGCATCGTAGACCCCAGTAGCCGATTGAGAACTTCAGGGAAGGACTCAGCCCCAATCAGCCCCCTTTTCAGCATTTTTACTGTATTTTGAATTATCCCGCCGGGATTTTGATTGGTCAATTCTTCCCCATAGCTTTTAAATGGTTCACTGTCGCTCCGAATCTGATTGGCCTGTTTTCTGCCGACCAATGAGAATAGGTTTCAGATTTGAAAATTACTGTCTTTCCCGGCAATTTGCAATATCAATATTTGTTGATATTGCGCCGTTCTAAGAGTTTGGAAAAGTGATTTTTTTTTTTAAAGTGTATTTTTTCCGTGCAGCTCTATTCTGACACTGTTTTCCGCCTTTATAAAGGCGATTTTTTCCTATTCATACTCCTGCTGCACGGAGCGGAGCGCCGAGACTTCTGTCGCGATCTTCGATCCGCTTCCTCGCATGTTCGATCCTGCTTCACTTCGCCTCTGCCGGAGGATTTAGAGCAAAAAAAAACCTGGTCTGCTTGTCGGAGCTGCCGAGCGCCGCGATTTGGCGAGCCGCGATGGGATCGACGACGCCCGAACCTACACCGCGGGATGAGTCAGGGCCGCAGCCGAAAGTGGCGAACGCTGCGTCCTACAGCGGGATTCGGGCTGGGAGGCCAGAAAACAGGCGTAAAGCCCGTTCATACATGTCGCCCATAATTGGTACAGTTAAATCTGTAAAAGTCTGATCTACTAACCCTTTACCCGCCGCAGCCAGTTTTGACCTCTATGGCAGAGCGCCATTTTTGAAATCTGACATATGTCACTTAAAGTGGGAATAACTTTTTAATGGTTTTACCCATCCATGTGATTCAGAGAATGTTTTCTCATAACACATTGTGCTTTAAGTGATAAATTTTGGTCCATACAGTCCATGTTTATTTGTGGAAAAATATCGAAACATTGTAATAATTTGTAAACTTTGCCATTTTCAAACTTCAAAAATTTCTGTGTGTAAGACAGATAGTTATACTACTCAAAATAGTTTATTATTAGCATCTACTATATGTCTACTTTATGTTGGAATAATTTTTAAATGTCTTTTCATTTCTTTATGATATTGGGGAAGGGTATGAATTTAGTAACAATTTTTCAAGTTTTCAAGAAAAATTGCAACACAGATTTTTTTAAGGGTCAGTCCAGTTCTAATGTCTCTTTGAGGGGCCTGTATGTTAGGAAAACCCCATAAATCACTCAATCTTAAAACTGCACCCCTTAAAGTATTTAAAACATTTAGAAAGTGAATTAATGTAATGTACAGAAATAGATGTTATTGTGCATTACTAGAGTTTTATAATGTTTGTTATAACTACCATAGGAATAAGATGCATTGCCTTAATGCAAGAGTTCCTGACCCCTGGGTAAACCCTATGATGTTGTTTTGAGTCTGTGGAAATGGCAAGTGATGATGACTAAGCTGAAATGTGCATAAGAAGAGGTTAATGTACTGCACAGCTCACATTATGAGGTGCTGCCTAGGATATCAAGGGTGGGGCTAGAGTTTTTTTTAATTGCCTTGAAACTAGGTTATGGAGCTGGGTTAGTTTTTAATCTCATTTTTTAGAGACAACTCTAGGCCTCAGCTTCCTTCTCCTCCTCATAGTCATACAAGCTTAAGAAATATAGATAAGAAAAGTTTCAAAGAAGAAAGACACAGTCTTGCAGACAGGGGATGACAATATTGTGATTTTGAGGTAATTCAGTCCACCAACCAGTATGAGAAATGTACTTTCTCCACAAGTGGTAGGTAGGGTAGCATATTGTTCTTTGACTATCCTTTTCTAATTAGGGAAATTGTAAGGATCAGTTCTCAGTGGTTCATTTATGACGACATTTGTTACTGATTAGGTATGAAAGGTTAAGTTTTATTTTTTTCAGTTTAGGACATTTCTCATACTGGTTATTGTATATATTTTTGAGGTGTCTATACTATACCACATGAATATCTAATCTGCATTCAGTCTCCAACAGGCTTCACGCTTGTTGGTGTCCTGTACATGCTTTTGACCTGGCCCAACACTTACTATACAGTATAGAAGTAATTACTCAAGATCGCCTGGAATATAGCAATAATGCCTTGGAAATAGTCTGGAATTTTTGGGGACTCTTTGTGTGTTATTGATGCTGCTTCCTGCTGTGAGCTTAGCAAGCTGATGATTTGCAAAGAGACTGTGTAAACAGTTAAAGCTGTGTGTAAAGGAGAATTTATTTTGTCATCAGCTTTTACTCCTATCTGTCTGCACCAAACATCACGGGCACCTCATCCACTATTCCACGCAGTTGAGGACTACTACCACCTGCAGAGAGTGCCCCAAGGATATATCATATCATATATCAATATCATAAAATATCATGATATATTAATATCATATATTAATCATCCGAAGCCCCCTCTTCACTGAGGTGTCGCCTGGGACTCACGAGAGGCACAGTAAGTGAGCACCACTGTGACACAAGTAAGCCACTACTACTCCCATGCTCTCCTCTGCAGGTCTGGTTTGCTGCATTAATCCTCTAGGTGTTTCATAGAAATCAAAGCAAAGTGGATGTGAAATGTCACTTTTTTTGCAGATTTTTAATTTAAATCCACTGTTTGCTAGAACACAGTAGATGTAATAAAGGAAATGCAACTCAAACCTCCGATTCTGCTGTTTTCAGATATATCCCATGTGTGGCCCTAGTGCACTATTTGACTCAATTACAAACTTTCAAAAAGAAGGAGCACCTACTGGATTTTCATTAGAATTTTCATCAGGTTCCATTACAGGTTTGCGAACACTCTAAGGTGATAAAACAAAATGAACACACCTAAAAGGAGGTCATTTGGGAAACTACACCCTTTAAGAAATATATCCAGGGGTGCAGTGAGTATATTGACCCCCAATGGGTTTCACAAATATTATTAATCTTCAAATATTTCACTACATTTTTCATAATGGGCTATTTTTCACTAACTAACTTCACCAACTTATTTTTCACTAAGATATCAGAGAAATTAGTTGGTGACTATTAGAGAGGGGCGAATTGATTCTAACGAAGTGGAATTCGTTTAGAATTTCAGGAAAACTTCGGTTCTGAACGAAGTCGAAGGTGGGGGGACTTCGGGTGACCGAAGTGTGCTTTTGAGTGATAAAATGGCTGCGGAGGCAAATGGCGCTACATGGGGCAAAGCACTTGGGAGGAAAGAAGGGCATAGCCGCATTGGGACATTGCAGAGGATGAAGCCAATCAGAGAACGGCGGGATTTCTTGTGACGTACAACCGGCACCTATATAAGTCACGGGCGCGACGCTGTGGAGCTCCAAACACTCTTTCTACTGTGCTCATCAGGAAGGGTGCTGCCGCGGACTGATAGCTCTTACTGAAGTAGTTGAGGGGAGGATTTTTTATATAGCGATTTCTGTGGGGTGTCCTCAGCTTGTCTCAGAGACTGTTCTTTAATGTTCTATTTCTGATTTTTTGGGGTATGATTACTGAAATCAGTGTGCGTTTCCCACTGCCAGCGGCATATACATTCAATATCCATGTGGGATCCTAATGCCAGTTCCTGTTGTATTCATATAAAGAAACAAAGTTTTTACATTACAAATACCGCTTTCAATTTTTGGGTGCCTGCTCAATTTTATTGGCAATTTACTTCCAGGGGTTAATTAAGCGTTGTTTTTGCTGGTGTGCTGACCCAAGAAACCGTCTTTTCAACGCCAAAAATATATACATTTTTCCTGTAGCCTAATTCAAAAGGCAAAGGGTTATTTACATCTGTTCTCTTGTTGTGTGGCGTAGGAAAAACACGCCAATTGTAACACGCTACAAAGCTACCTATTTTGTGCGGCTCCAATTCTTTGGGCGCAATTTTACATCCAGGGGTTAACTTAAGCGTTGTTTTGATGGTGTGATGACATCAAAATAAACCGTTCTTTTTCAACGCCAAAATATATAAATTTTTTCCTGTAGCCTAATTCACAAGCAAAGGTTTATTTACATGAATCTCTTTGGGTTGTGTGGCCGTAAGAAAAACACGCAATTGTAAAACGCTACAAAGCTACTATTTGGTTGCGGTAATTCTTATTGCGCAATTTATATCCAGGGGGTTAATTAAGCGTTGTTGCTGGTGGGTGTGCTGACAAAAATAATCCGTCTTTTTTCAACGCCAAAAATATATAAATTTTTCCTGTAGCCTAATTCACAAGCAAAGGTTTAATTACAACTGTATCTCTTGTTGTGAGGCGTTAGAAACACGCAATTGTAACACGATACAAGCTATTCCCTATTTTGTGGCGGCTCAATTCTTTGGCGCAATTTTACATCCAGGGGTTAAGTAAGCGTTGTTTTGTGGTGTGCTGACAAATAAGCCGTCTTTTTTCAACGCCAAAAAAATATATACATTTTTCCTGTAAAGCCTAACTAATTCACAAGCAAAGGCTATAATTTACAATGAATCTCTTGTTGTGTGGGTAGAAAACTCGCCAATTGTAAACAGCTACAAATAGTACTATTTTGTGCGGCTGCTCAATTCTATTGCGCAATTTACATCCAGGGGTTAATAAGCGTTGTTTTGCTGGGTGCTGACAAAAAATAGAACCCGTTTCATTTTTCAACGCCAAAATATATAAATTTTTCCTGTAGCCTAATTCACAAGCAAGGTTTATTACAACTGTATCTCTGTTGTGTGGCGTAGAAAGGAAGAAAACACGCCATTGTAACTCACGCTCAAAGTACTATTTTGTGCCAGCTCAATTCTTTGGCGCATTTACATCCAGGGGTTAATTAAGCGTTTGTATTGCTGGTGTGCTGGACAAAATAAACGTCTTTTTTCAACGCCCCAAAATATATAAAATTTTTCCTGTAGCCTAATCACTAAGCAAAGGTTTAAATTACATCTGGAATCTCTTGTTGGTGCGTAGAAACACGCAATTATAACACGCTACAAAGCTAACTATTTTTTGTGGGCTCAATTCTATTGCGCAATTAATTTATATCCAGGGGTTAATTAAGCGTTGTTTTTGCTGGTGTGCTGACAAAAAATAAGCCGTTCTTTTTCAACGCCCAAAATATATAAATTTTTCCTTGTAGCCTAATTCACAAGCAAAAGGTCTTAAATTACAAACTGTATTCTTGTTGTCTGTTGATTGTGGCGTAGGAAAACACGCAATTTGTAACACGCTACAAAGCTACTATTTTGTGCGGCTAATCTTTGGCGCATTTACTTCCAGGGGTTAATTAAGCGTTGTGTTTTGCTGTGTGTTGCTGACAAAAAAAAGCCGTTTTTTCAACGCCAAAATCTATACATTTTTCTGTATAGGCCTAATTCACAAGCAAAAGGTTAATTTACAACTGAATCTCCTTGTTGTGTGGCGTAGAAAACACGCAAGTGTTACACGCTACAAGCTACTATTTTGTTGCGGCTCAATTCTTTTGCGCTATTTACTCCAGGGGTTAATTAAGCGTTGTTTTGCTGGTTGTGTGACAAAAAAATAAAACGTCTTTTTCAACGCCAAAAATTTATAAATTTCTTCCTGTAGCCTAATTCACAGCAAAGGTTAATTAAAACTGTATCTCTTGTGTGTGGCGTAGATAAACACGCAATTGTAAACGATTGACAAAGGGCTACTATTTTGTGCAGTTTCAATTCTTTGGCGCAATTTACATCAAGGGGTTAATTTAAGCGTTTGTATTGCTGGTGTGCTGACCAAAAATAAACCGTCTTTTTCAAGCAAAATATATAATTTTTTCTGTAGCTAAATACAAGCAGGTTAATTACAAACTGTATCTCTTGTGTGTGGCGTAGAAAACACTCAATTGTGACACGCTACAAAGCTACTATTTTGTGCGGCTCAAATTCTTGGCGCAATATACATCCCAGGGGTTAATAAGCGTGTTTTGCTGTGTGCTGACATAAAATTAAACCGTCTTTCTTCAACGCCAATATATATAAATTTTTTCTGTTGCTAATTCCAAGCAAGGTTAATTTACATAATTGAAATCTCTTGTTGTGTGGGGCGTTAGAAAACCGCCATATTGTAAAACGCCTACAAAGGCTATTATTTTGTGGGCTCAATTCTTTGGCAGCAATTTACATCAAGGGGGTTAATTAAGCGGTGTGTATTTGCTGTGTGTGCTGACAAAATTAAACCGTCTTTTTCAAAGCCTAAATATATACATTTTTTCCTGTAAGCCTAATTCACAAGCAAAGGTTATTAATTACAACTGTATCTCTTGTTGTGTGGCGTAGAAAATCGCAATTGCTAACAAGCTACAAAGCTACTATTTTGTTGCAGCTCAATTCTTTGGCGCAATTTACATCCAGGGTTAATTAAGCGTTGTTTTGCTGTGTGCTGACAAAAATAAACGTCTTTTTCAACGCAAAATATTATAAATTTTTCTGTAGGCCTAATTCACAAGCAAAGGTAATTAACAACTGTATCTTTGTTGTGTGGGCGTAGAACACGCAATTGTAACACGCTACAAAGCTACTTGTTTGTGCGGCTCAATTCTTTTGGGCGCAATTTAAATCCAGGGGTTAATTAGCATTGTTTTGCTGGATAGTTGTGCTGACAAAAATAAACGTTTTTTTCAACGCCAAATATATAATTTTTCCTGTAGCCTAATTCATGGTCCGAAGGTTATTATGCCCTGTTTGTGCTTTGACATTTTAGAAAAAACACACAGTGTTTTTAAACGACGCATACAATGTAAAATTTATCATGGCCATTTTTGTGGAGCGCAATTTATTTCCAAGGGTTACCCAAGCTTGTTACTGGGTTCATTTGGAGTCAAAAACAGGGTGTATATTATTCATATACTACAGATTTCATCAAACAAACAGTGTCTGTTCTTTTAGAACAAACAGTATGTCAGACAGAGAGGGGGCAGGCTCTGCACCTGCGGTGGCAGTGGCACAAACATTCCTGGAACAGGCCCAGGTCGCAGCCAGAGCAAGCTGGGGACGTCGCTGCAGGTGGTCACTCGGTGAGGCCACAAACTGCTCTGTCATCTAGCGGCCGGTGGTGTTGTTCAGCAACCAAGGGGTTCTTGATTGGGTGACTAGGTCATCGTCTTCCTCCCAGATGGACATCATGACAACCCAGCATGAGTCGGTGGATCTCAGGACACAACCCTTAGTTGGCATGGCCCGGGAGCGGGGTCAGCGGCCCTACCTGTCCTCAGCCCGCACTGTCCCATCCAGTTCCCTCATGCCAGAGAATCTACTATGTGGTCTGGGTCTCAGCGCACCTGTTGTATAAGCGAGGATGAACAATTTGAGGAGGGCATGTCAGCAGCTACTTGGCAGCGAAAGAAATCGGGGCCAAACAATATCTCCCCTGCTCTCTTGCAGTAGGCGGGGCAAGTATAGGATTGTGGAGAGTGGGCATGGGAGGTCATGTTGTGAGAGGTCAGCCTCCGGCATACAAGACGGGTGATGAGGACAGAGTGTCGATGAAAAACACAAATAGTGATGATGTCAGCCGACCGCACTCGGGTGCAGGGTGGAGGCAAGGGTTCATATCGTCAGGGAGAGGGCGTCAGCTTGCGAGTCAGGCAGCGGCGCACCCAGCAAGTGGGTGGGTGGGGCCCGTGAGTCAGCAGGATATCAGCAGTGTGAGGTGGGAGCCAAGCGGCAACGGGGTAAAAAACCCTCTCGCAGAGTAAGAAAGTGGGCCACAGGGGCTCAGCGAAGGCAGCGGGCGGATTTGTCACTCAGTGCGGAGAGCGGTTGGGGGTTTAAAATTGATACTTGGCGGTGTGGCAGTTCTTTGCTAAGACACCGGAGGAGCGAATTTATGGGTATATGTAGAATCTGTAGCAGAAAGTTGAAGCGTGGCCAAGGGAGCAAACGTTGGCACCACGGCCCTGCGGTCACACATGCAGCGTCACCATCGGTGGCCTGGGAGAAAGGGCTCAGATGTGGTGGTCCATCCTGCGCTGCAGCAACAGCAGCAGCAGGCCCAGTGGCACGCATCCATTGCAGCCAGTCAAGGCTCACCACCTCTGCAGAAGGGAGTGTTTCTCTTTGACATCATCTCCGGTCCAGATTGCTCCTGCCCCTCGCTATTATGGCGCAAACAGTCGTTCAGCAAGGCGATTGCAAAGAGGACAACAGTATGGGATCCAACCATCCTAAGGTGCAGCACTGACCATGCTCCTGTTCCAAGTTGTTGGTATTTCAGGGCCTCCTTTCCAAATGGTGGACTCTGCACCATTCAGAGAAAATAAAGGCTTGTTTCGAGCCGAGATGGAGAGTTCCAAGCCTTAATTTCTTTTCCAAAAAGGCAGTACCAGCACTTCATAAATATGTGAACAGAAGGTGGGTCAGTCCTTGAGCTTATCGGTTTGTTCCAAGGTGCACGGCAGCGCGGACGTCTGCGGCTGTAAATACAGTCAGGGCCAGTACATGCCTTTACGGCCCCCTGGGTGAATGTGGCTTCCTGCCCAGGCACACCCAACAACTTGGACAGGAGACGCGCTTTCTCCTCCACGTTTTTCAATGCTGCACCTGCGCCCAAAGTCCGCCTCCTCCTTCTCCACCATCACCCATTCAGCCTCCACAAGTTTTGCTCCATCATACCCCATGTTTTACGGCCAGCGGTGTCACGCAGTTCTACACTGGCTTGCCCCGGCGAACGAAGTCAACAGGGGAGGAACTGTGCGTAGCAGCAGAAATCGATGTGTGCTTTCTCCGCAAAATGCAAATCGTAACATGGTGACGGAAATGGAGGAACATGGTGTCCGCGCTGCACGAGGAGGGATGGTCTATGCGCCCCGCATGGCGCACGTGTTAATCGGTTGTGAAAAGGTTCCCGAAGTCTTCCACCGATCTTCAGAACATTCTGAAAATGGCCAGGAAATGTGCATGATTATCCCTTCCTACAAAGCGGAACACCTCCTCAAGTTGCGCGGCAGAAGGCCCCCAAACATCTGATATGCGTGTTTCAACCGTGGAATTCCAGCCTGCACATGTTGGACGACTGTA